>PVKE010017992.1:0-30086 GCA_004027555.1 Craseonycteris thonglongyai
AGGATCGAATCCCGGCTCCGGCCCAGGCAGGACCCACATGCTGAACTGGGGAGTTCCCACAGTTCGGTTCTCTAACTGTCTCTGTCTCTGTCTCTCTCTCTATCTGTCAAAAAGTAAAATAGAAATAACTATGCACTGAAGACAAAAAGATAATTTCTCTCTATAAATGTGAAAAGATAAAAAAAAAAAAAAAAGAAAAAGAATTCTATGATCCAATAAAAAAATATGCAACACATATATTATTGTATATTTTTAGAGAGTCATAATGTACTTCAGGGTTAAAGAAGCTCTGATATGCCCTTCATTCAATGATTAATCAATTGTATTAAACCCAAAATATATCTTATATTCTTCTATTATAGTAGCAGCATTTTCACCTATTTCTTCCACACTTGGTTGATGGCAGCACCATTAGCATTGATCTCTCCACTTCTATTCAGGTCTTCTACTATCCACACAGAGTCACTGACATGCCATTAAAAAAAAATAAGTTAAATCTTACAATTCTCTTGCTTAAACACACTCAATGATTGAATCAGTTTTCATTGTATTTCAGAAAAATAACTATCTTTACTAAGTCTTCAAAAAACTATATCAGTACTTGAATTTGAAGCATGCATCAACATTATTTGGAAGATTTATTAAAGCACAGATTTCTGGGCTGCACCACCAGAATTTCTCATTCAGTAGGTTTAGATCAGACTGAAATTTTGCAATTTTGGTAAGCTCCCAGATGACACTGATGATGCTGGCCCAAGCACTACACTTTGAGAACCACTTTCCTATATGATTGGGACCCTCTTCACATGGTCCCCAGAGCTCTGACCCCTAATACTAGGATCCAGACTCACTAACCTTCTTTCAACCATGTTTTCCTTCTGAAATCTTACAACATGCATATTGGCATGCATGATTCCTAACTATCTAGCAATTGATTTTTTCATATACGGTAACTGTTTTTAAATTTATAGCTTTGATAACTCTGAAATTATTTAATTTTTGTAAATCTCACTAAAATTTAATCCCTATGAGAGCAGGGACCTTACCTGTTTTTTAATGCTGTGTGTTTAAGACCTAGTTTGGACATAGCCCTGTATCTTTAAAGGACATCTATTATCAGATTATGCTATACCAGTTGTTTTAGAAGAGAGTTTGTGAAATGTTGACTAGGTGGAAAAATAATGTTCTACCTGCAAAGCTAGGGAACAGTCCACAAGGTGACCTTTACTCCAGGCAATAACTACAAGGTTCAGAGGTCCCCAAGACCACCTTTATATTGGATAATTTGCCAAAAAAGACTTGCGAACTCACCAAGAGCTGTTATATTTACAGTAATATTTTGCTTCAAGGACAAAATACTGATTAAAATCAGATAGAGAAAAGGGTCTAAGGCAAAGTTCAGGAAAATTATAAACATGGAGCTTCTGATTAACCTTTGTCCATGAAGTCACGGACAAGGATAACTCCTCCCTGCAGTGATTTGTACATATGGAATACTACTGACAGGGAAGCTCACCTGAGACTTGGTGTCCAGATATTTCATTGGGGATTGATCATGTAAATATGGCTGAATGCTCAAGTAACTGAGTTTCCAATTTTTCATAGAGAAGACAAATCATGGCCTAAAAACCTCAACATAAATCCTTGACTGTCCAGTGTGACTCAAGGCCCCCAGGAAAATAAAGACACTCTTTAAAAGGTAGGGCATCCCATAGGTCTAAAGACTACTTCCCAGGAGCTGAGCACAAAGGTCAGATTTTGATTGGGTAAGGTTAATTCTTTACTACACAGTAGCTCTATTAATTGAGTCATAACATATATATATATATCCTTTCAGCACACAGAAATAACTTTAAGAAAGTTATTTACAAATTAATTATTTAATAGCTGATCCATTTTTTTTGTTTACTTGTTGCTATACTTAGTGTGTGCTAAATTGAGGTTCTTTTTTCCGAAGAACTTGAAATCTTATATGGAAGAATAACATGTAAACAATTGCCATAAAAAAATATACAGTAGACTCTCCATTACCCAGAACTTAAGGAACTGGCATTCTCAAGCAACCACTGCCAGAGAGTCTACTTATAGTTTTCCAGCTTCTGGTTAACTAAGAGTTTACTGTGCAAGGTTTTTCAAAATACAGGGACAGAGTAACTTAACCAAGACAGAGGTGGAAAGAAGTCATCAGGCAAAGATATCATGGGACTATATCTTTTAAACTGTAGGACTTCGGGGACTTAGTTTACTATACAGGTTCCAATGGAAGTAACATGCTGCCAGAATGTTACCAGTTAATAAAAAGGGACATTATTTCTGCCAAACCCTGCATATGAAATGTAGCAAGGGAAGCATGAGATGGATATCACACAAATGCCCCCCAATTCATTCACACCTCTCTGTAAGTACCTTTTCTGTAATCCTCTCACACACGAACCCTGGGCTTGACCATGTGGCTTGTAGTTACTTGAAGAGCACTTTTTTTATCTTGAACTTCTCTTGATGTTTTCTGTGAAAACCATGTAAATAGCTTGAGCTAACCTATTAAAAACAAAATACCATAGAGAAGAGAAACAAGTCACCCTGACAAATAGCCTCTTAACCATTAGACATATCAGTAAGACCGACCCAGATCATTCTGTCACAGGCCTGTTTACCAATTGACCGGAGATTAACAAAGCATAGATAAGCCAAGTGACTTGGATGAGAAGAGTAAGCCACCCAAACACAGGAAGACAACAGCTGTTTTAAGCCATAAAAAATAAAAATAAAATAAAAGTGGATATAGATAATAACTTCATATTAGTCTTAGATCATATAGGACATGAATAATATTTTATATTTCTAGGTCTAAACAATTTTATTTTAACCTGTGTAGGTGATAGAGGTGAGATTGGGCAAAACATTTTGGTGATTTTTTTCTAGGAGAAATTAACATTAACTATGTATATAATGGAAATCAAAATCTGTGATCTTTTGTGCCCTACTGTCTTTTCATTGTTGTAATGCCCTCCTAAAAAATGTGCTCATATATGAAAACAAATAACATAGAGTATATTAAGAAATCCAAGTATAAAACTTTTTCATAATTTTACATAGAATATTGCTTGATTTTATTTTTATGCCTAGCTGGTGTAAAAGGCTCCAAAGTTTTAAATAAGAATGCAGCAATCCGAGTGCAATTATAAACATTCTCTTTCTAACCCCATAGCATGTTTTTCAAAACACATTAATTAAGATATTTAAAAATTCACACATTGTCTTCACTTTCACTCTGTTAAAATGTTTTCTCACCCCTCCAGAGTGTATCTATAAAGAAAAGTACAACTTTGTTGAGGAGAAAAAAGAAAAAATGTTTTTGTGCTACTTGTGTTGAGGAAGAAGAAAATAATCATCGTGTAAGAAACAATTTCTAGAGTAAACTGGGGGTCCCCGAGGTCCCTAAGATGAGTCTCCAGTAAGCAGCCAAACTTTTCAAGCATTATCTCCGGCAAAGTGAAAGTAAAACCTTGAGAGAATTTCTCCCACTTTCTTCAGGCTTCTTCAGATCTGTCAGGAAGTGCTGACATCCTGCCTTTTACAGAGCTCTCAACTTGAATTTTTGAAATGAGAACTGATTCTCAAAGCCTAAGTGAGAGCAGACAGAAAAGCCTTCTGCAAAACAAACCCAATATAACAGAGGTTTCCCAGTGGCTTTAAATACACTGTGGAGTTCAAAATGGGTCTCTTTGAAATAAGTATCCAGATAATAGTTGGCTATTTAAAATTTAGTGGTCCGTTGTTGTTGATGTTGTCATAAGTTTGGAATTCCTGAACTCCATTTAACAGTTTTTCTTTTAGAGGAGCATTGAAATGTCATATTAATTTGATGTGTTGGTTTTTGGTGATTGCAGAGAATGGCTATTTTCAGCCTACTTGTATTTTGAGTTTCTTTTGACAATAATGTTCTCTAACCCTACTTTTATACCATTCTAATTTCAGACCTCCTGTGCAGATGTATATAGTTGTGTGAAGTATATCACACTGTAGATTATTGAAAATTGATTAAAGTTAAAATATACTCCAATGGCCTGATTATGTAGCTTTTAAGAGATAGTAACGCTTTCTGTCAAGGACAGAGATGGGTAAGTATGAAAATGTATTTACATTCTATTGACTATTATGTTTCAGATGCTTTGGAATGCTTCCCTTCTTAATCTTTTCAAGAATTTGGTGATAAGTATTATAATCAGAAATAATAAGACAAGAAACTGCAGAGATTAAATAACTAACTTGACTACAACCAAAAGATAAAAAAACAATGTAATGTAGATTTGCACACTTGGAAACTGTCTAATTGTTGCCAACCTATGTCACCCCAATAAATTTAACAAGAAAAAAAAAAGAAATACAAATATGTAATTCCTATATATATGTATACCTTAATTTCAGGAAAATATCCTTCCAATACATTTCACTAACTTTAGAAGATAAGCATTTGCTAATGATTTGTTCTTTTAGTAATCAAAAACCAAACATGTAAAAATATATGTCTGTTGTTAGCAATGTATACAAAAATTAAAAAAACAAACACAGCTATATACAAATTAATATGCACTAAAAAGGAAAAAGAAAAGAGACAAACATAGACAAGTTATTTAGGAATCCCATATTTGAAATTATTGTCTCTAAAATACTGTTTGACTCTTTTACTACATTGATTTTACTCTAATTTATTATTTTTATACTTTTTACTATCAATCTATGCACAGAAATGTGCACAACATAATAATTGTACAACTTCAAAAATCAGTACAAATGAACATATCAGTAAAACATGACCAAAATCACAAAATGAGCATTATCAGTATCCCAGAAGCCTCCTTCAGATTATTTTCAATCCCTACCTACTCCCTTCTGTCTACCTTGTACCAAATGAGCTTTACCTGTTCTTGCACTTCACAATACTGAAAAGAGGCCATATATATTCTTTTGTGTATGAATTAATTTGTTTGACATTATGTTAGTGATATCCATCCATGTTGCAATTTTTATTCTTATATACTACTTACTATAAAGAATGAGTATACTGTGATGTATTTATCCATTTAATGATGTTTTACTGATATAAATATTCTTATAGGTATTTTGGTGCATACACACATATATAATTTTTTAGGTATATACACTAGTGTGGAAACAGTGTCTTGTAGGGCATGGGTGTGCCCAAATATAACAGATAATGCAAAAAAAAAAAAAGACTTAACAGAGTAGTTGTACATATTTTAAATCTAGCTAGCAGTATATAAGGGTTCTGATATTATGCTTTCTCAGAATGGTATTGTCAGTATTCTTTAGTTTAGCCTTTCTAGTAGGTATGTGGTAGTATCTTATTCTTTTTATTTAAATTTCTCCTTTTTAAAAATAAAGTTTGAAGGGGAAGCTAGGATAACTCAGAAGGTTGAGCATTTGCCTTGCAACCACAAGGTGTGGGAATCAAATCCCAGCCCCAGCCATGCAAACCAATATGCTGAAATGCAGAGGAACTGTAACTGCTAACTGCTGGAATTGGATTGCAGGTTCCCACCTTCCATGATGGAGGCCCCCAGTTCAGTTTCTGCTCTGTGTGGTCCCACATCCACCTGTGTGGAATGAAACCATGTCACACCTAATGATGTACAACTATGGAGACTGCTCTGAGCTCTCCTCCCTTCTCTCTCTCTCTCAACTTCTCTACAACAATAAAAATTAAAAAAGTTGAACACTTTTCTCAATTTTATTAACTGAATAAACTTTCCATTTTTTTGAAGTCTCTTAAAATTTCAATTGATTTCTTAAACTACTTTATATGTTTTACTTGGTGTTGCATATATTGTCTCTGCCTCAGTGGTAGTTGGTGAGGTAGAAGAAATGTTTAGGATTAAGATCTGGTAGAGACTTGAAGGTCATAGTAAGGTTTTAGTATTATAAATATGGTATAATATGGTATAAAATTTTGATCCTGGGAAAAATGTGACCTAACTCAAAATTGTGAAGGATCATGCTGACTATAGAATGATGAGTGCTTGGGTTAATTTTAGTTATAGTTAATTTTTTCATATGTGAGTCAACACAACCATTTCATAAAATTTATATATACATGTGTTTTATAAATATAAAACAAAATGACAAATAATGGCTAACTAACCTTGGCCCTCACTTCTAATCCTCTTAGAACTATTGAACTAAACTATGGGTATGTGGTTTCAAACTCCTCAGAAACTTCTAATGAGGACCACAGTTCAGAATTGTTGCAATAAATGCACCCTAAGCATACTTTTAGCCATGTATATTTATTAGTTCAATAGGCCCCTGCATTCTCTCATTTTCAAAATAATACCAGTGTTTTATGCATGCATGGGGTACACTTTTTTTCCCAGGAGGATATACAACATTTTAAAACTCAGCTTAGCTCTTGGGGTTGCAGTAAACATGCACTATTATTTTTTCTGTTGCTTTCATATGGTTCTTTGTAGTCATGCAGCTGTCACTTGATTCAGATGCTTTACATATTCTAATTAATGCAATTTTATTGCATACAACCCTGAGGCTTTTTTATAAAAAGGTGACATTTTACAACTTAAACAAGCAAAGAAAATATGCTATTATAAAATTTCACCATGTTCTAGAAAACATTCACACTCAAACTCTCTCAGTGCAGCGACCTCCACATAAAAATGTTATATTAGGTAACCGACCTCAAATGCATGGGGCTTCTGTGCGAACCAATGTGAGCTTGTGGAGAGTTCTGTTTTGTTCATTGTTATTGCAGAGTCAAAAGTGGAAGGAAAGACAGTGTTGCTCCTTGTCCAGATAATTTTGTTTTTCTTTTGGACAGGCTTCATAAATGTGCTGCTGAAGCAAGTACCAGATGAATTTTGAGAACCTCAAAGCCTACCTTTTCCATGGGAATTGACCCTGAATAGGCAGCTCAAATGCTTAGTGTTTTTTCTCCTGCTCCCTCTTTTATTCAGTTACAGAAATTTGTCAGCAGAATTTAAAGGCCCAAGAAATTAGGTCTGGCAGCTGGAAGACTGTATCTGTCTACATAACAATGGATTCTTGACTCTAGATTTGAAAATAATCATGATTAGAGTTTACAATTCAACTCTTCAAATTAGGACTTGGAATATGATGCATTGTGACTCTTACATAGCTTCCTACAATTTCCTTTGTTTGTTATTCCATGACTCAATATATATTTCCATGTCTGCTCATGCCATTTCTTCTTTCAAGCAAAGTACCCAACCAGGTACACTGCTTGAAGTTCTACCCCTGGAGGATTTTCCAACACCATTGTCCTTCAGGGATGTCCCAGAGGGAGGTTGTTGTGTGGCAGCTGTCCACTTTCTGTGGGTGAACGTATAACACACAGAACCATCTGTAAACCAGCCTGGAGTCTTCTCTTCCTCTGTTAGTGGATCATAGGGAATTCAATAAGGCCATACTAGAAGCTGCAATAGAGAAGCAGCGGAGCAGGAGTGGAGGCCAATGGCATCTGCGACACTTTCTTATTTATCTACTTGTGTTATCAGGGCCTCCTCACATACTGGGGATATGAAAAAATGGATACACCTTCTAAGAGATATCATGTATGTACTACTTTTCAAAGTTGAATTGAATTACAGTTTGGTTAGAAGATGGCATGAATCAAACAAATGCTAGTGTCTCCATGAGACAGGCAGGATAGTCAATGAAAATGACTGAAGTACAGTTATTATTTGAGGAGCACAAGACCAATTTGAAGTGGTACTTGAAATTCGAGAACATTGTAGAAGTACAACGATAATGGAGGTGTGAGTATGCAACAGAACCTTCAACATGCCTGACAATTGCATTTATTTATTATAAGCTTGAGATACATGGCAAATTGAAATGGCATGGCAGCAATACAAGTGGACATTTTGGTCAATGGTATTCAAGCAGTAGTTCACCATGATCAGAAGTGTCTGGATGCCAATAATAATCACTTTGACCACCTCTTGTAATTGCAGAAGTCAAACATGACTTCTATTCATCTTTTGTTATTGGTGTATATTATTACAATTTTAATACACTTTTTTTTCTTTCTTAAAATGTGTATATATATTTTTTGCTTCCTCTGTATACACCATTTCCATTTGATAATGCAGCATGGCTGTGCACCCCCAACTTTATGACAGGTTAACTCCCAGTTCATGATGGACAGTTCAGATGGCATGGTAAGCTGGAGGCCCACAGTTAATTGCTCAGTCTCTACTAAGGCCTAGTAGCAGGTCAAGAGCTTTCACCATCCCCACTCCCAAATGGTAGTTATCTGCTACGAGGACATGGCTTTGCTCCCAATTCCTAAGGGCTTGAACTAAAATCAGCTTATGAGGGCTTCCAAGACTCTAAACAGCATCCTTATTTCCAATTGACACTTCAAAAACTATTAGAACTGCTGGATTATATGGCCCAAATAGCAAAGTAGCTTACATAGAAGCTTGGACCTGTTGCAGATTCAACTCCTGTCTTGGCCTTACTCAAAATTAGTTGATTTTTGGGTTACTCAGTAGGTGGATATGAATAACATGTTAGAATAAGGTATATAGTACCTCCAAAATCTGGAGACCTATTAGGCACTGTGACATTTTTTTTTTATTGTAGGAGGGGCTAGATCTTAGAAGTTCATATCTTGAAATGCCTCACATAATTGGTCCCCTAGAGGCTATAGTGAGAGTCCCTAACCCCCAGCCCACAGAATGATACTGGTCTGTGACCTGTTAGGAACTGAGCCACACAGTAGGAAGTAAGTGGTGGGTGTGCCAGCAAAGAAAGCTTCATTTGTATTTACAGCTGCTCCTCATCTCTTGCATTACTGCCTGAGCTGTGTCTCCTGTCAGTTCGTTAGGTTCTCACAGGAGCGTGAACCCTACTGTGAACTGTGCATGCATGGGATCAGGATTGCTCACTCCTCATGAGAATCTAATGCCTGATGATCTGTGGTGGAGCTGAGGCAGTGATGCTAGCCCTGGGGAGCAGCTGCAAATACAGATGAACATTAGCAGGGACATTTGACTGCACAGAGACCATAATAGATCAATTGCTTGCTGACTCATATCAAAATCCTGTAAGTGATGATAAGTGACAATTAATCTGCATCTAGTGCTTGAACACCATCCCCCCCACTCCCACCTCCAAGCCATGGAAAAATTGTCTTCCACAAAACCGGACCATGGTGTCAAAAAGGTTGGAGACCACTGTCCTAAAGATTTCAATGAAACTGAAGGCCTCATTAAACTTAGATTTATTTCTCACCATTTAGCATGCAAACAATTTAACACATTTAGTTGCTACTACTTTACAGGGTCCAGTCATACTGTCAACCATGTAATAGATAAGTCTGATATCTTATGAAAGATAAAAACAGTTAAGGTTCTTGCAAACTAAAATATTACATATGGCAGGAAAGTCAATATACTGTATCCTGTGGTAGGAAAATGAAGGTATATTGCTGAACTTGCTAGCTGAAAGAAAACTGCTTCTAGTAGTTTTTATGGAAAGGAGTGGAGAAAAAGAGATTTTCTAGATCAATAGGTATGTGCCATGTACCAGGAGATGCGTAATTTGATTAAGCAATAAAACCACATCTGGTATAGCAGCTGCAATTTGAGTCACCAATTGTTTGAGCTTACTATAATCCACTGTCGTTGTCCAAGATCCATCAGTCCTCTACACAGGCAAAATAGGTTTGTTGAATGGGGATGTGGTTGGTGGGAATCATCACTTTTACATCTTCTACCTCTTGAAGGTGGCACTAATCTCTTCAATCTCTTCAGGAGTTCAATATTGCTTTCAGTTTACAGTTTTCTTGGGTAGGGACAATTCCAGTGGCTCCCACTTGGCCTTACTCACCATAATAACCCTCACTCCATAGGTGAGCAAAACCAGTATAGGAATTCTGCTAACTGCTAAGTATATTTATTTCAATTATGCATTCTGTAACTTGGGAAATCTCCATAGGAAAGGCTTGGGAATCTATCCCCTATGAGTTAGACATGAGCTAAAATTTCATCGATCATCTGATTTCTTTAAACTCCTATTGTAACTGGTGGACCACAATGAAGTTTTGTGTATTCTGAAGTTAGTATCAGTTCATAGTAAATGTTTAATAATCTTCAAAAAGTTTGAGGATAAAGATTATTTCTAGGGGAAGCCTGGATGGCTCAGTGGGTTAGGAGCTCACTTTGCAGCCCCGGGGACCAAGGATCAAGTCCTGGCCCCGGCCCGTGCGGACCCATATGCTGAACTGGGGAGTGCCCCCAGTTCAGTTCTCACCAGGGTGAGACCCCAGCCCAGTTTCTGCCCTGTGCAGCCCCGCCCACCTGTGGAATTAAATTATGTGGAAAAACCAATGATGTGCAACTATGGAGACTGTTCTGGGCCCTCCCCCTTCTCTCTGTCTCTGACTGTATCTCTCTCTCTGTCAAAAACAATAAATAAATCTTAAAAAAAAAAAGATTATTTCTGGGCAGCTGGGATGATTCACTGGGTTGAACTCTTGCCTTGCAGGCCCTAGGGTCCAAGGATTGAGTCCTGGCCCTGGTCCATGTGGACCCATGTGCTGAACAGTGGTGTGCCTCCCATGTGGGAAGCCCCCATTTAAGTTTTCACCAGGGTGAGCTTCCCATGTGGGAGACCCCTGGTTTGGCCCCCAACTCACCAGGGCATGCCTTTCATGCAGGAAGTCCCTGGCCCAGTTTCCTCTCTGTGTGGCCCCTTCCCACGTGTGTGGAATGAAACCATGTCAAAAACTGATGACATACAACTATGAAGACCACTTTGGGCCCTCCCCTTTCTCTCTGTCTCTGTCTGTCTCTGTCTCTCTCTGTCAAAAACAATAAAATAAAATAATAAAAAAAAAAGATTATTTCCTTTTCTTCAATGTATAGTTACCCTGATACAAGGTCTTAGGTCTCTTGGAGTAAAAGTGGAAAAAAGATTAACAGTATAAATTTTCAGTACTGTACAAGGGTCCTTCCTCAAGAGGACCTGACTTCCCCTTCAAGGGGCTCTGGATCTATAAACTGACTCAAGTTTCATTATTATTTGAGGGGCCACAAATCTGTTTATTTTTTTTGTTGTTGTTTTTTATGAATAATTTTAGATTTCATTCACTTGACCTAGAAATGTTCTGCTTTTACAAATCAAATAAGAATTTAGTAAACTTCCTATTTCACTCCTAGGAACATCATGATCAATAAGCCAATACCATAGTTCTGTATAAGTCGAACTATCTTTATTGCTGCTTTGACTCTTCTCTCCATTGCAGAACCCATACTCAACTTGCCTTTGCTAGTTGGGTGCCATCATTTAACCCCTGCCATCCAGGATCAAATTATTTTCCACTGTAATTAGATTTCCCAATTTAGTGGTTACAGTTTCCACTGTGAGGTCTGGCTTATAGAGAAGAGCTATCATGGAGCTCTTTAAGAATGCCAGGGCTTCCGTCACAAATTTGCATCTCACAGGATCAATAGAAGGTATATGTATGTCTTATGGACTCTCCAAGGATAGGTGAGTAGGCCTTTAATGACTAACTCAACCTAACATTTCAATTACCTTTAGCCTTTGAATGTTTTCCTCTACATTAAACTAAGGCTGGGGAAGCCGGGATGGCTCAGTGGGTTAAACGCTCACTTTGCAGCGCTGGGAACCGGGGATCGAATCCCAGCCCCAACCCGTTCGGACCCATATGCTGAACTGGCGAGTTCCCCCAGTTTAGTTCTCTCTCTGTATCTTTCTCTGTCAAAAACAATAAAAAAAAAAGCTTTTAAAAAATAAACTAAGGCATGTCTGACATTTCAAATTCCTTCATTGTTGGTCACCTTTTGGTCTGTGTTTCAGCAATATCCAAACCAATTGTTAGACCACTTTCTAATAACACAAGCTATAACACTAAAAGTAAAATCTTTACTTTTTTTTTGGGGGGGGGGGAAGGGGACCCAAGTCAATAAAGTCATCCCAATTCAACTTTATGTTCCGTCCACCATTATCTCATACCCAGTATTCATTCCCACATATATTCCTTGGATTTGAATCTGTATACATTAGAAAAATCAAAGTCTTTGTTGGCATTGCATACTTCCTCATACTTTGTACTTCATCTTTAGGGACCTGATGGGATTTTAATCTAGTTGTAGAAGCAAAGATGGTGATGGGGGTGGGTCCTGAGGAGAATCAGCACAGTCTTTCATGACAGCTATTCCAAGGGAGGCCATTACTGTTTCTTTAGGCAGTGTAGGATTAACTTGAAAATAACCAAGTTAAAATATTTTCACACAAAACCCCACAAAGAAGTAATGTTTGGAATATATAAATAATGCCTATATGTCAAAACAAACAAGTTATCTGACAAGGAAAGTGAGTAATAGAAAAGGAACAACCAACATAATATACATGTGAAAAAATGTCCAATATCATCATGGAAGTATAAATTAAAAGTTTTATATCTGGTATTAGCTACAGTTTAAACAATTTAAATATTTACTTTTTTTTTTTTTAATTTTGGAAAAGCAAGAATGTAGAGTAATAAAATCTCTTATGTAGTTCTATACATGGCTGCAACTACTTTGAAAAATAGTTTAGCATTACTTAGCAAATATGACAAGGTTCATATCCAATAATATAGAAATACATCTCCTAGGTATATATCCTAGACAAGGTTTGTGTATATGTACTAGGAGATATAGACAAGAATATTCAAAACAGTATTATATGTGATGGCAAAAAATTCATAACAACACAAATGTTTATTAATAGAAAAATTGATAAATAATGCAGTACAATCAATTACTGAGCAGCATTGAAAACAAGGAGAAAAATAACTTCAAAAAATACATTTCTTGATTCTACTGATATAAAAGCCAATATATGCAAAAAAAAAAATAGTAGGTATTTAACAATAAATAAATAGAGCTAATACTGTGGAGAAAAGCATTGAACTGATTAACCCAAAATTTAGGAGAGTAATTATCTGTGGTAAGGATATAGAAGGGTATAAAAGAACACACAGAGACTCTAAGTGTTAGTGTTATACTATTCTATTTCTTAAACCAGGAGATGGAGACGGGCAGTAATTTAATTCTTATTTTCTAAATTTGGTCTTTTACATTACAGATAATGAATAAATATTTTATGTATTTTAAAGATAACTTTTTTGATAGTAATATATGGGAATCGAGATTACTCGAGGCATTGATGTAACTAGGTTGTCTGATTTCTAATCCAGGTTCTGACAAGAATATTATTAACATACACAAGTAACAAATACTCTTTATTCCTCCATTTCCTTACCTCTAATATTGGACATAACAGAATCAAGTGTTCTCTTTTAAGATGATTAAATTAGTCCATGTCAAAACTCAGCCTGATGCCTGCCATAGAGTATATATATATATATATATATATATATATATACTCTATGTATATATATATGCATATGTATATATGCATTGTTTTGCAAATACAGGATTGAACATATAATAATATCTTAATTTTTATAAAGTTCCACAAGTCATAGAATATGATGAAACCTTTTATAGTTTGTTTTATATGTCTATAATAACTGGATGCCAAATTATTATAGTGTTGGCTCAAAAAGCCAAATGTATAAGCAAGACACAACAGATATAAACAGAATTAAAAATTGAAATTTGTAATCAGCAAATCTATAAGTATTAAAAGATCACTACACCAAGCAATCTTTATTCTATGAATGCAGTAGTAGTCCAATTTTAGCAAAGATTAAGTTATTCTAATATTTTAATAAAAGAGATTAAATGATGTGATGATCTCAATCAGATGCCCAAAGCTGTAAAACAATCAATATTTTAGTTATAATTTATAATATTGACTAAAAATGAAAGGAAATGTTATAACAACATCATAAAGGGTTTTCTATCAGAAATCTTATAAAATTTTGGTCATAAAATATTATGTATATTCTGATTAAAGTCAGAAGATAGAAAACACTTCCATCACAATTATACACCTTTAGAGACAATGGAGTATATAATAAATAGAAAATGACAAGATAAATAAATAACTAGTATATGAATATTAGAAGGGAAGTAACAAAATGTCTCTCATTAAATTAATATAATTTTCTACATTAAAAAAACAAAAATTTCAAGCAGATAGGTAGAAGCAAAGAGACCAATATAAACAAATCAGAAGCTCTCCTGGACACTGGCAATATAGAAAAATGTAAGTAGAAAGATGAGTAATTTGCAGTAATATTAAAACTATGACCAAATTAAGAATGACTTAACTGTAAATGTGAAGGGTTTATAATAAAAATTGTAATAGAACACTTCTGTGAAGTACATAAGTTAAGATATAAATTTTAAAAGTCATACTAAATTTCTGGGTACAAATAGTCACTACTGTATATTCAAAGTTCCAACAAAATGCTAACAGGCAACATATCTAGAAGATTATGGGAAAAGCAACTCCTTTATTATGGTAAAATACTGAGAGATGGTAGACCTTCCACATTTTAAAACATACTACAAAATGAATTAGTAATTAGAACAAATATAGTATTAGTGAAATAAAACAGAGCAATAGCACAGAATAAAATTTACAGACCCATTATTTTATAGAAATTAATGTTATTGTGTAAGTGGAATTCAAATTATTGTTGATATGGGAAAGTCAATAAATGTTGACAAAAAGTTCAAGTAAAAGAGATGAAGTAGAAAAAAGAGGGAGGCAAGTCCTGAGAGAGGGAAGGAGGTGTAGAAAGGGAGAGAATGAGAGAGGTCTACTATTTTCCCACTGGAGAGGTAGGGAGAGAGATAGGTACATATTAAGGAGCTAATACAAAGAAAAGTAACTCTATATGAATACATATGGTAGTATTAAAAGATTTAATGGAATAATATATGAAGTCTGACAATTAAGTTTTTGAACTCATCCTAGAAAAGGTGCTACATACTTCATTGCTGAGTATCACCATCATCACCTTTGAAGTACTCCCCTTTGTAAGCTATGCACTAACACCAGAGCCTAGTCCAGCCTTCACAGCAATTTTGGAATTCTCTTTTTGGAATGGCCATCAGAACCAGTCATATGACCCTTGATGTTCTGAGAGTTATCAAAATGTCTTCCTTTCAATATTTCCTGTGCCTTTGGGTAAAGAAAAAAGTAATTGGGGGCTAGATCTGGTAAGTAGGGACAGTCTTCTGGTACAGTTATTTGTTTATTGGCTAAAAACTCCCTCATAGACGGTGCTATGTGAGCTGGTGCATTGTTGTGATACAAGAGTTATGAGTTGTTTGTAAAAAGTTCAGGTTGTTTTCATCTTACTTTTTCATGCTGCCTTTTCAGCACTTTCAAATAGTCAACTTGGTTGACTGTCCAGTTGGTACACATTCATAATAAACAATCTGATATCAAAAAAGTTTAGCAGCAGCATTTTGACTTTTCAATTTGTACTGATGGAAATTTTTTGGTGATGGAGAATTGGCTGATTTCCACTGTGAACTTTAACACTTTGTTTCAGGGGCATATTTGCACTCCCATGTTTCATCACCAGTGATGACATGGTCAAAACATCTCTTTGCCTCTCCAAAAGGTGGCAAACTTCAACTGTCTTTTTCTTTTGTTAACTGGTGAGATCCCTTGGGACCATTTTTGCATACATTTCTCATGGCAAGATTTTCAGTGAAGAATTTTCTAATTAGTTCTGTATCAGTGTTTACTTGGTCTGCCATGCTTCTCACAGTCAGCTGATGATTCTGATATACAATTCAATAAATTTTAACAATGTTTTTGTCAGTTTGGCTGCCCTGACTTTTCATTAGTGACCTTTTTTCTTTCTCTCAGAAAAAATGTTTAGGGGAAGCTGGGATGGCTCAGTGGGTTAAGCGCTCACTTTGCAGCACCGGGGACCAAGGATCAAACCCCGGCCCTGGCCCGTGTGTGGACCCATATGCTGAACTGGGGAGTTCTCTCAGTTCACTTCTCTCTCTCTCTCTCTGTCAAAAACAATAAAAAAATATAATAAACCCCAAAAACATTAAAAAAAAAAGAAAAAGAAAAATGTTTAATCCATGTGCACACTGACATTTTTTTTACGGCATTATCCCTATTAACTTGGACTAACATGTCCATGATTTTATTTCCACTCTTGCCAAGTTTAACAACAAATTTAATGTCTTTTCATTGCTCTAATTCAAATTTCAACATTCTCATGATGACACACCAAACCAGGCCACAATAATAATGAACGCCACTCAGCAAGACACTGCCACATGTCAACACAAACATAGCTGTGAGACGTTGATATGCCAAGGTATAAAACCTTCCTGGGTTGTTTGTACAGTGCTGCCAATGTAAGTGCACATTGACAAGTTTGTGAACTCAATTGTCAGAATATATATACACATTTTTATATATATATATATATATATACACACACACACACACACACACACACACACATACATACATATATATACATCAAGATATATAAATGTGTCTACTACCATTACTAAAATATATCCACTTTCTATGCTAAAGTTAAGGTTATGAAGTTAGGAATAAACCAGGACTTTGATATATAGAATGAGAACATTTCAACAAGCACAGATGATGAAGCTGAGAACCTTCAATTGCAAATCTTCCTTTCCCATCAGAAACTCCTCTCTGGCATAGTTGGGAAGCAACTCTCCATAGCATGAAATCTTTTCAGTGAGCTTACCTGGGACAAATTCTTCACAGGAGATGATGATTCACCTCTGAGTCCAAATGTATCACCTTTCATTGTTCCTTAACCCACAATAAGACTTAAAAACCTGTATGGTAAGGGGAAGCCAGGATGGTTCAGCGGGTTAAGCGCTCGCCTTGAATCCCTGAGGACTGAGGATTGAATCCCGGCTCTGGCCCAGGCGGACCCACATGCTGAACTGGGGTGTGCTTCCTGAATGTGGTGAGGCCCCCAGTTCAGTTCAGAAAAAAACAAACAAACAAACAAACAAAAAAAACCCTGCATGAACCAGGGGGATAATTCCATTTTACTCTGGGAGAAATTTGGGTACATGGGTGACAATGAAATTCTAAGCGTTTTAGACAAGGAGGTCAAAATACAGGAATTTTTGACCTCGGGGTGGATCTAAAAGTTTTCTTAGTTGCTATATTGAAGTTTGAGGTCACTGCTACACTGAATTCAACAACACTGAGGTTCTAAAACTTCTCTGGCATACAATAGTGAAAAGAATTTGAAAGCTTATGGATATAGGAATGTGAAAATAGACCCTACACCTCAGGGGAACTCAGAGGAAACTCTTCACTAAATCATTAAAAAATACTTTGATGAAAGGAACATTAAAAAAACATACAAACCCCTATTATAGTAGGTTGTCTAGTGTAGTCTTTTCAGTTTGGAAATAAAAGGGGAATTGGGGCTCCCATTTTACCATTATGAATTTAGGTTCCCTATTTTAGTGAGAATAAAATCATCCCAGAATGGCAGGCGCCACATAGTGAAACATAATTATTTCTTACTAGGTGGTGTAATTACTATAATAATCCACAGGGACATAGTTACAATCAAAAAATGTTTTGACTTTCAGGGATATATGACAGCAACTAATTGTTTACAGGGCCCATAGGAATGAAACAGATGAATAGCCTGCTAAGGTGTTACTGATTTATATAATTAGGTAAATTCTACATGAATGTAGATAAACCTGATTTGAGTTTCCATAGTTACTGAATAAGATTGAAAACTCAGTGCCTGGAAAATCTGCTTCTCTCCAAATGAAAATAAAATACGGATATATTTGTGTCCCATGAAAATGCTTACAGGTTGCATTTACTGTTTCTCAGGTTATCAATAAACAGGTGGACAAGAAGACTTATGCTGTGACTGTCAGTAGCCTACTTACTGACATCCCAGGTTTTGCTTTATGAACTCATGAACATTTGGCAGCCACGTAGGTTCCATGGAGGCTGAACAACACAAATTCTCCTCACCATAGTTGATCTGACTGCTGTAACCTACTGAGCATGCAAATTGCCAATGACAGAGGTCAAATCTAAACATTGATATGGCATCATTCCCAGAACTGATGGATGGACACAATCAACCAGCTACCTAGTCACAAGTTGATTACATTGGACCTTTTCCATTTGAGGTAAAACAACAATCTGCCCTTAGAGAAATAGATCCATATTCCAAATGCAAGTTTGTCTTCCTTATACTCCATGCTTCCATCAGCCCCATCTTAGACTAACAGAAAGATATATTCTCTGCCATGGTATCACACACCATTTTTAAATTGTGAGAAACCCTATTTTACAATTAAAATAAGCAATGAGTTTAATACCTGTGGTATTCAATTGTCTACTATGTATCCTTTCACCCAAAGTCAAGTGGCTTGTTACAATAGTGAAATAGCCTATGAAAGGAAGAGTTGTATCACACTGGAGAGATACAACTAAGTAAGGCCAGGATACTATTTAAAGAATGTGATGTGATTTTTAAACCAGTGACCAACAAATAATATCATTTCCCTATATTCACAATATATGAATCCAGGAATTTAGAGTGAATATTGAGGGTTTCATTCACCAAATAATCCACTTGCAGAGTTTTTGCTTCTTGTCTCTAAAACCATAATCTCAGCTATTAGAGTTTCTAGTTTCTAAGAGAGAAATATTTTCGTCAGAGAACATATTTATGGTCCCCTGAAACTGGAATCTGAGAATATCCATTGGCCAATTTGGTTTTCTTGTGCTATTGAACTGATAAGCATATAAGGGAATGACTGACAGGAAAGGATCAATTTGCCAAAGAAAAACTGCATTGCTGCTGCATAATAGGTGACAGAAAGATTGTGCTGGAACCCAGGTGATTTATATGGGGACCAACAGAACTGTAATGTCATCACTAGGTACCCCAGGAAACCACCTGGGTGATTCCCCTGTCACACACATGCTATTTTAATCTTTTCTGATAGAAATATGTTTATGATTATTTGAGTAATAAAAGTAGATAAAAATTGGGCAGTGGAAAAAGTGTTAATAGTGTTATATACAAAACACTATGGGAATGAAAAAGAAAGAAATTAGAAAGAAAGTGAGGATTTGCCTGAGTGTTAAAATATAATAACAATATTGGCACATAGTAAGGTAAGAAAATCATGACACTAAAAATCATGTAGGAATAAAACAAGATAAAATAGTTAAAATAGAACTAATTTGAGATGTCCTGATTATGTGTTTACAGTAGTAGATGGGGTAAGCAGGTAGGCCTGAAGCTCTTTATTCTAGACTTTGGTTTATGTCCCAAATATGATACAGAACCATGCAGAGAGGTGATGTAATCATACATGCATTTAAAAAAATTTCTAGAAGCAAGCATGTGGAAGGTTAATAAATATCCATTGAATGAGTAAATAAATAAATTAGAGAAATACAAGTGAAAACAAAGAATACAACTAGGAGGTGTTTAAAATTGTTCAAGAAAAAGATTTTAAGAGATGAAAAAATATTTTCCAAAATATGTATTTATGCATCATGAAATCTATACCAATCTTTTGTGGTCTATAATTAGCAAAGAAATAAGGTGGCTCAAGCCAGATATAACTTTCAATTTTAGATTCTTCCATGCCATCTTTTAAAGAATATCTGTGTGAAAACTTATCACTTAAAATAAACAAAAATGTGAATGTATCTATATTCTAACTTTAAAAATACGAGATAAAATGTACTTTTTGTCTAAATATTTGACTGGATTTATCACCAATATTGTGTGCACCTATATAGGCCCAATGTTACACAGAGCTAGAAACATTACTGTGTGCAGTAAACCATATAACTGTGCTAACTTTGGGTAGGGATAGTTATATATTATTCAATTACAAGCACCAAGTTAATATTTTAACAAATCTAAAGGTCATAGAATTACTCATATATGGCAATATGAAGTAGACTTAAACCAAGGGTGTCAAACTCAATTAAAACACGGGCCATTTGGTGCCACAGGCAAGATTCACTCGGGCCACATCACATTTACAAACATTGTGGGAACTGAGTCAGTACATTTATACATGCCCACAGGCCCCCAGGAAAAACATTGGGCCACGTGTATACTCGTCTTCAGTAGTTAAAGGGTTAACGAGGGAATTGTGTGTATGGTATTGCCTGGATCTCCCCTAAGCGCTATTTTCTTCATAACAATTTTTTCTATTTTCATTTTATTTCAGAGAATTGTGGGCCACAAAAAATTACCTCGCGGGCTGCGTGTGGCCCGCGGGCTGCCAGTTTGACACCCCTGACTTAAACTCACTTTTTACTTTTGTGAGTATATCTAATATAACTTCTTTTTTTTTTAAGATGTATTTATTGTTTTTGACAGAGAGAGAGATACAGTCAGAGACAGAGAGAGAGAGAAGGGGGAGGGCCCAGAACAGTCTCCATAGTTGCACATCATTGGTTTTTCCACAGTTTCATTCCACAGGTGGGCGGGGCTGCACAGGGCAAGAACTGGGTGGGGGTCTTGCCCCAGTGAGAACTGAACTGGGGGCACTCCCCAGTTCAGCATATGGGTCTGCACGAGCCGGGGCCGGGATTTGATCCTCAGTCCCTGGGACTGCAAAATGAGCGCCTAACCCACTGAGCCATCCCGGCTTCCCCTAATATAACTTCTTGAAGAAAGTCATTTGATTGTATTTTGTGTGGTATAGATATGGAAGAATGACCATTATATTTAGGATGAGCAACAGTAATATTTATTTTGTACAATCACTAATGCTTGCTATTATTATGTTTAAATTGCATGCTTATAACATCAGTTTTGAAGCATGCAATATATTCTCATGTACCAGAATTTCCAAAGGCAAATGACTTAACCCTGCTGAACCGTACTTCCTTAAATAGTAAAAATGAGGATAATACTACTTGTACGGTAGTTAAGAGGATTAGAAATTATTTGATTTCAGTGCTAAGCCAAGTTCCTATTACAGAACTCCTATTATTCAGGCATTAGATCTTGCAGAGACATTTGTAATGTGCGATTCAACTTAATTAAAAAAAAAAATTAAGTATAACATGTGTTAGGCAGCGTCCAAAAAGGCCCACCTCTTGTTATAGATGTCCTGGGTTTAGTTACTCGTTTCTAACCAATAAAATATGGCAAAGATAGCAATTTATTATGTATCAATAGATAACTCATGCATATGCATATAAAAATTTACAGTAGCCAAAGGACTCTAAACTCATTCACTAATACATTGGGAATTATGTTTTACCTGCACAATGGGATAAAATACAGCTATCAAATTACATAAATTTAAAAAGCAGGAGCCTAAACAACAACATGGATGACAAAAACACAATATGGAAAATAAAACCGAGACACAGGATACACACAGGAGTTGTCATTTACATAAATGTCACAAACATAAACATACTGTTTAGAGACTATGTTCAGGATAAATTGGGAACAGGAAAAAATTATAAATTTTGTGACTATTTGATATTATGTCAATGCTTCTATTATTCCCAAGTCAACATTTTCTCTTGGGGAGTGCATATTTCTTCATTTCACTAGGCATAACTGATTTGGTCCCATATGTTTTACAAACTGTTAATTTAGATGTTAATTTATAATAGCAAAAATAAAATAAAAATTAATAACCATAATCATTTTTTTCTGTGTGGAAAAAAAGGTAACCCCAAAAGGTATGCTTTTATATTGTATATAAGTTTAATAGTGCATTATTTTATTTTATATCTAAGTTAGTAATCTTATTGGTAACTGTAATCATGTCAAATATGAAAGACTTAAAGATAAATTTTATGTTAATAACTATTTTTTATATGTTGGAAACAATACATATAAAACTATTCTAGAAAAGTAGGGCAGAACCTGGTTTATGATGAGTCTCATCTTTACAGAGGTTAAAAAAAAAGCCACATCTTAGTAGTCTGAAAACATTGGTGAATTAGGCAAACCTCAGTTATAGGACCTACAAGTGAACCCTAATGAGTGTGATATAGACAGTCCATGAACTTGATCTCAGGAAAAATAACTGATACTGACCATTATTATATTTCTGGAAAAATAGAAATGTAAAAAATAATAATAATAATACAACACTAGTGAATTTACAGAACTCCTAGGTAAAAGTAAAGTCTCTTATCTAAATATCATATTATTCCAAGAAATTTTAGATTTATCAACTAACATTTCCTACTGCATTTGATAAAATAAATCAGGACAATTAGACAAAGAACACACACTATAGAAGTGTAGGTCTAGACACTACCTAAACCAGTTTATGCTGAACTGGGGTCACCATGAAATTTCACTGTTGAATGTTTTCGCTATAAAAATTTTACTTAGAAAAATATGAATGGTTTTAGAAATATGTTTGTGCACATTTGCTATAAATGAAGTGCATGCCTAATTTTTATTTACTATGTAATTATCTAAACCAGAAATTGGCTGGTAAAGTTAAACATCTTTTCATGTGCTCTGCCAACATACAAGGGCTTCCCAGAAAAAAATACAGCCATAAATGTTTCTATTTTTTTCATATCAGATGACTGGATACTTTCCAGATACCTGTTGTATACTTATCAGTAAAATGTCAATGTCCTGTCAATTTTCTAATTTGATTGTTAATATTTAGAGATAACTTTTGAGCATTCTTTGTATATTTTAGATGTGAGTTATTTCCAGATATGTGGTTTCTAAATATTTTCTCTCAGCTTGTACTGTATTTTTAACATTTTCAAAGGTTTTTAGAGAGAAGAAGATTTAACTTTTATGAAGTACAATTTACCAAATTTTTCTTTTATGGATCATGCATTTGGCGTCATGTGTAATAATAGTTCACCAAGCCCTATATCCTGAAAATATTTTTTCTCTTATGCTTTCTTCTAAATTGTTTTATAGTTTAATACTTTATATTTAAATTTATAATGTGAACTAATGTTTATATCAGTTGTGAATTTTGAAACAAGGTTTATTATTTTTGGCTATGGATATGGAAATTTCAATACCATTGTTGAAGAGATTACATTTCTTGCACTGAATTGTTTTTTAAACTTTTTCAAACTTAGTTTTACAATGCAAATATCCACCAGCTGATGAATAAATAAATGTATTATATCCATACAGTGTAATATTACTTAGTCATAAAAATGTTGATATATGGTACAACACAGACGAATCTTGAAAACATTACATTAAATGAGAGAAAGCAATCACAAAACATTACATTCCATTTTTTGTAAAGTGTCCAGAATAGGCAAATCTATAAAGATGGTAAGTCGATTAGTGATTCCTTAGGAATGAGAGTATGAATGTGTGAAATGTATGAGAGTCATAGCTAAAGAATATAAGGTTTCTTCTGGAGGTGCTTAAATTTTTCTAAAATAGAAGGTGGTGATCATTGTAAACATCTATGAATTGTTTGATAGGTATGTTTGTAAATTTGCCACTGTGTGCTTACATTTGCAGCACTGAACAAACAACTCAGTATGGGTTCGTAACCTTGGTGTATCAGTGTCTACAGCTGTGTTCACATTGATGTGTGGTGGTGTCTTGCTAAATGGCATTCATTATTATTGTGTGTTTTGGTGTGCCATCGTGAGAATGTCAGAACTTGAATTAGAGCAATATACAAACAGTGAATTTCCTGTTAAACTTGGCAAGACTGGAAGTGAAATCAGGGATATGATGGTTCAAGTAATGGAATAATGCCATGAAGAAAATGGCAATGTACAAATAAATTAAGTTTTTTTCTGAGGGGAGAGAAAGAGTCACTGATGAAGAGAAGTTAAGGCAGCTAATAACAAGCAGAACTAATAGAAACATTGCAAAATTTTTTCTAATTGTGCATCAAAATCATCAACTGACTGTGAAAATCATAGCAGACCAAGTAAACATTAATAAAGAAACACTTAGGAAAATCTGGACTGATCATTTTGGCATGAGAAAGATGTGTGCAAAATGATCCCAAATGAAGAGAAGCAAAGGAGAGTTGAAGTTTGCCAAGATCTTCTGAAAAGGCAAGATGATGTTTTGGGCTGTGTTATCACTGGTGATGAAACATGATGTACCAATATGACCAAGAAACAAAGTGTCAATGTGCACAATGGACATCAGCCAATTCTTCATATCTAGAGTAGTTTCATCAGTACAAATCAAGAGTCAAAAAGATATTGCTAACGTTTTTGATATCAGAATCATTATGAATTTGTGCCAACTGGACAAACAGACAGTGGGAGTGCTGACAAGGCTGTATGACAAAGTTAGATGGAAATGACCTGAACTTTTCACCAACAACTCACGGCTAATTCTTTTTTTTTTTTTTTTAATATTTATTTATTTATTTGTTTATTTTTTGACAGAGACAGAGAGTGATACAAAGACAGAGACAGAGAGAGAACTGAACTGGGGGAGCTCCCAGTTCAGCATATGGTTCCGCACGGGCCGGGGCCGGGATTCGATCCCTGGTCCCCGGCACTGCAAAGTGAGCGCTTAACCCACTGAGCCATCCCGGCTTCCCCTCATGGCTAATTCTTAACTTAAAGAGAAGTAAGACATTGAGTCTGTATAATAATCTTATAAATCCATGAGGAAGAGCCATGCTCAAGACGTAGATGGACCCAAATAGACAGGGAGTAACCGCTAAAAATATCTATCAGGATAAAGCCCAACATAACTACTACTCTGTGTTAAATAAATAATTTAAAAAAATAAACTGTTTACCATTTGAGCAGGAAAATTGTGGTGGTCCAAGAATACACTAGGTTATTCTGTAGGACATAGTAGAAAGTTGATTTTTTTCTCTCCTTTTCTCTGTTTGGTGTTGAGAGCAGCTCATAGTTGAAAGGAAAGTCAATGACACAGAGCCAGATACTTAATGTTATAATGAAAAATGACTACCAAGCAGCTGTAGAGTTCACCTGATGCCTCTTACTCCATTCTTGAAAACCAGAAAATGTTTCAGAAGACCTTACCGATCCTATTATCTCTCCTTGAGCTTTTCTTTTCTTTCTTGTTTGTGTTCTCTTCTTCCATTTATCTATATCCACTTTTTGTTATTTTTCCAATATAATGCACTGAAGAGAGATGCTGCTGTAGCTGATTCAGTATCTCATGAGTTCATCTTTGGAGAGAAGATTCTGCTCAATCCTCCATAATACACAGGAGGCAGTTATGGGACATTAGATGTATATACCAAGTTCTGCTGCTAGACCAGAGGGAAACATTAACCTAAATAGAGCCAAGCAGATGGAGTCTAGCAACAAACAGAACATGTCAGAAGCAAAGTTGTAGTGGATAGTAGAGGTAGACAGTAGCACAAAAGAAGGGTGCAGAGGGGGAAGCTGAGATGGCTCAGCAGGTTGAGTGTTCTCCTTGCAACCCCAGGGTCTGAGGATTGAGTCCCAGCCCCAGCTGGTGCAGACCCATATGCTGACCTGGGTATGCTTTCCACCCCAGTTAGGTTCCCAGGGTGAGCCTCTCCTGTGGGACGTGCCTAGTTCAATTTCTTCCCAGGGTGTGACTCTCATGTGGAAGGCCCCAGGCTTGCAGGGGCATGCTTCCCACATGGGAGGCCCCCTGCCCAGTTCCCAACCTGTGTGGCCCTACACCCACCTATGTAAAAAACTGATAAAGAACAATTACACCAACTGCTCTAGGCCCTCCACCTTCTTTCTGTCTCTCTGTCTCTCTTTCTCTGTCAAAAACAATAAAATAAATCTTAAAAAAAAAAAAGAAGGATGCAGATGAATGGTCTGGAAATGTCAGATTGCCTTGATGGACTGGTGTATGCTAAGGAAAGGTTAATAATGCATAGCAGTGGTCACCTGTTTTAAAGTCCATGAACAGATTAATTCATCTTCTTTATATAATCTACAGCTCTGGGGTCAATTTTAAATAATAGGTCTAAATTTCATCCTAATTATTATGTTTTTTCCCCTTTTATATTTTCCTGTTTGACAATTTCATTGGAGTCTACCAGTGTTAACCTTGAGTCAGACAATGTGTCATCTCTTTTTATAGGTAGATAGATGATTGATGATGATTATGATTGGTAGATAGATAGACAGATAGATGATAGATAATTTCCTTCTTTTTTTTTATTTATTAGAATGACTTTATTCCTACCCAACTACGGAATCCTAAGACATTGTATTTCTGGCTTCAGTATTTTGTAAATTCAGTAGTGAAATCACTAAAAATAGCCTCTCAACGTTTTAGATCCTTTTGTTACAAACTGGTTGTTCATGAATCTTATAGAGGGGATAGGAAACATTAATATTAAAGGGCCTGCAAGAATGAGTTCATTAAAAATAAATTACATTTTTTTTTAAATTTAAGATGTGATAATATAGAAAATTTGACACAGGCAAAACATTATTGTGAATTTAAATTTACAAAATTTAGGAGTGGATGCAGTATGTGTAGTCATTAATGCCCAGACATTCTGTAGACAGAATAAGTTCCTGATTTGATCAGAAACAGCACATTATAGTTGAGGATGACTACACATCATTGAAAAATCTCTCACTTTTTCATAGCAATATACCAGTGTCACTATTATTATAAGTTTAATATATAAAATTTGTTGATTTTTGTGTTAGCATGCATGCATACTAACTAAAATTAATTTGTTTTAATTGCACACACCAATTACAAGATCAGACTCATTTTCCAAGATATTATTCCTCACAGATTACATATTCTGTAAGATTGCTTTAATTTTTCATTTTATACTTTAATGTCAAATAATAATATATATTTCTAATTAAGCTTAGTTATATATCTCATTTCTGATTAAACCATGTTTTAATATTTTATGACATCAGACACCTTTAATTTCCCACTCTGTTATCTCTTGTTTCTGTATGCTTGTTTTCCTTGTCTTTTATATCTCAATGTGAGTTCTAAGAGGTTTTTTTTTTTAATCTGTTTTAGAATAGAGAAGAGCTTCTATGTTTTTCATCAGAACATGGGCATGACATTGGGAGAAAATAGCTTTTAGATGACAGGGAAATGTATGAGTTTAGACCATATATAAGTACTAGTCTATGGATTATCCTATGCTGCCCTGTAGCTTTCAGTGAGTTAAATATTTTGCATTTAGAAGTTCTCTGGTTGAGTTTTAGAGAAACCTAATATAAATATTTCTGACCTCAACAAAGTTAGAATTATCACGTTACACATTGATCTTTCCTTTTGCAATAAGATTCATAAAATAATAAAGTGGAATTAACATTTGGTGAATATTTACCACATGCAGAGCTTCACAGTTACTATTTTTGGTGCCCTTATGAAATGCCATAGTTGAGGGAAAAAATAAACAGGCTGAGGGAACTAAGAGCTGGAAGATTGGAAAAGAGTGTCAGATTGAAGAAGCTATGCCAGTGTGAAAGGTTTACAAGCCCATTCCATTCTGTTACAGTCCCTTACTGCCTCTCTTCTTCCCAACCAATCAACTTGCCTTATGTATGTTTTTTAAAGGTTTATTTTATTGTTTTGAAAGAGGGACAGACAGACACAGAAAGAGAGAAAGACAGGGAGAAGGGGGAGATCCCAGAGCAGTCTCCATAATTGTACATCACTAGTTTTAGACATACTGGTACTTTAATTCCACAAAGGTGGGCATGGTGCTGCACAGGGCAGGAATCAGGCCATGGGCCTCCCATATGGAAAGGTTGTTCAGCAGGAACTGAACTGACCTTCGACATGGGAAGCATCCCCCAGTTCAGCATGTCCGCTCGGGCCTGGCTGGAACTTGATGATCCACAGACCCCAAGGCTGCAAGTGAGTGCTCGAACTGCTGAGCCATCCTGGCATCCTGCCCTGATGTATTTTAAAAATTAAATTTAAATTCAAGGACAGTGTCATAAAGTCCGTCCTTTTGATTATATTGTTTAAAGTCCTTTGGATGGGACATTATAAGAGATGGAGCAGTTTAGCTCCCCTCCCCCTTCCCTTCTTTCTCACTTTCCTCGTTGTCCTCAACCAGTACTCAGGAAAATCGCCCCAAGTCATGAAGGAGAACAAGTACATTCAGGGCCTTTTTTTTTTTTAAGATTTATTTTATTGTTTTTGACAGAGACAGAGAGACAGAGAGAATATAAGAAAGTATATGATAGAGCAACAAAAAAAATTAGATAAACTGGATTATACCAAAATAAAAACCTTGTGAACCAAAGCATATTACCAACAAAATAAAGACAACTTAGAGAATGTAAGAAATATTTGCAAATAATATATTTGATAATGGTCTAATATGTAGAATATTTAATGAACATTTAAAACTGAATAACAAAAAGATAAACAACCCAATTAAAAAAGTGGACTTAAATAGCCATTTCTCCAAAGAAGATATACAAATGGTCAACAAGCACATGAAAACATGCTCAATGTCATTAGTCATTAGAGAAACACAAATCAGAACCTTAATGAGACACCTCTTCATACCCACTAGAACGGTAATAGTAAAATAACCAGAAAATATTGTAACAAGTATTCAGGCATGTGGAAAATCTGGAAACCTTGTATTGCTGATGGGAATATAAAATGGTATAGCTACTCAGAAAAATAATTTATTAGTTCTTTCAAAAGTTAAACACAGAATTTTCATAGAAATGCCAGCAATTTCACAACTAGGTATATACCTTGAAGAATTGAAAACAGATACTCAACTAATACCCTTACACACAAGTTTATATGAACATGATTCACAATAACCAAATGGTAGAAACCCAAAAGTTCATCAGTTGATGGATAGCCAAATCAGCTGTGGCACGTTCACACAATAGAATATCAATGAGTCATAAACAGGAAAGAAATATTGATACATGTTACAACCTGGACAAAGCCCCCAAAACATGTTAAGTGAGAGACGCCAGATGCAAAAGGTGACATCATGTGTAAGGGATGACTGCTTAAATGGTACATGGTTTTCTGGGGGGTGGAGGGGAAGGGGGAGTAATGAAAATGTCAGAACTAAGTAGTGTGCCAGTGGCACAAAATCATAAATATATTAAATGTCAGTAAATTGTATGCTTCAAAATGGTTAATTTTATGCTATATAAATTTCATCTTAATAAAAAGAAGAAAAGAAAAAAGTTGACCAGAGGAAAAAGACATACAAATGGGTTAATACATTGATGGAAATTAGCAAAATATTTTATATGAAAATGTTCTTTATTAATAATAAAGGGCTCCCAGAAAGCAAACGATTATATGAAAATTCTACAAAGTATTATAATAAAGCTATACAGATGAGACACTAAAATAAAATCATTTTGTGAAAATAACCAAACGGAAGCACACAAAGCATGTCGGAAATAAAATCTAAATATTTCAAACATCTAAAGAATGAAACAAAGAAGTACAATGTAAAGACTGTCACCATTAGTAAAATTATTTGGAGTAGGCCATTGAATTATGAATCAGTAATTTTACAGAAAATTGAAAAGAAATGAAACCTCATAAAATTCTCCGATTTTACAGAGAGGACGAGAGAATGTGACTACATTTAAACCAGCATGTTAAAGTAGGCCAGACTTTCCAAGAGTTCCAAAACCATCAGGCAAGCTCGCCACAGAGTCACTGGCTAAGGATCAATAGTCCTGACCCTGGGGAAAGGGAGAGGAAGATGGGGGAGTGTTTCCTGCCTCCCCTCTACCTTCTTCCCTGCAATTCTGAAAATACCTGGGAGGCACCTGGCTAAGGATGCAGAGGAAAACAGATATGACTAAGAGAATGGCCGCCAGGGGACCCTAAATCCTCTACTACAGGGGTGGTCAACTTTTCTGTATATAAGATCTACTTTTTATCTTAAAAGTGTGTCGTGATCGACTTGTTGTCATAGGTGTAGTCTAAGGGGGAAGAAGGGGTGTGTAATGCATACTATGTTTATACACTGTGTTTCAGTATAAGGTGCATTCCAGCGAGGTATGGGTAGATAAGTAAAATATATGTTCAAATCTATTTTTTATTTTTTAAATCACTTATTAAGTTTTTGAGATATAGGCTCATGAAGAAAATAAATTTCCAGACCCAA
>PVKE010017993.1:0-30088 GCA_004027555.1 Craseonycteris thonglongyai
CTCTCCAGCACTTGTTATCCCTTGTCTTATTGATTATAGCCATTCTAACAGGTGTAAGATGGTATCTCATTGTGGTTTTTATTTGCATCTCCCTAATTGCTAGTGAAGTGGAGCATTTTTTCATATATCTGTTGGCCATATGTATGTCTTCACGAGAGAAGTGTCTGTTAAGGTCATCTGCCCATTTTTTAATTGGATTTGGTCAATGTTTCTCATCCTGCCTTCAATTATTCATAGTCAGCTTCAGTAAATATAGGCTGGATGGACGAGTGATCAGTCATGTTGGAGAGGGGCAGGCACTTGGAAACAGATGTATTCCATAGGTCTCCATTGTCGCCCCTTAGTTCATCGTCACCGGAAGGAGAATGGGAGTCTGAGGGTCTGGGGGCATGGTGGGCACCTCTTATCTTGCTCAGCATTGCTCTTCTGGAGGCTTCAGTCTACAGATGCCATGTGGCTGTGAGTATTATTATGTGCAAAGAGGAGAAAGAGACAAAATCTGAATATTTGGGATGCCAAAAAATGGTCTTGCACCAGCTTTCTATCTCTGCCAATGGGACTGGGGCAAGAAAGAAAAGGAGAGTGAAGCTCTAGTGAGAATTACATAACCTGACATGGATCCCGGAGACTGAGCCTTCATGGGAAGCCTGGCTTTTTCATCTAGCAGCCACGTGCGTCTGTCTTCAGAGCTGTGGCTGCTCATATAGTCTCTTGTGTAGTCCTGGTTACAGGTCCAGTAGGGAGCCAGCTCCAGGCAGGTACACAAAACATGGTCTTTAGGCCAACATCCTCCGTCCCAGGAGGAGGAAGAGAAAGAACTGAGCTGAGGAAGCAAGCAGTGAAGGGAAGGCTGCTTGCTGCTCCCCGAGGTGCTCAGAAACTGCTTAAAACAACCCGTGTACCGGCTCGTGTTTCATTGTGCTTTGTTTACCCTGCCTCCCTTATCGGATTCACTGGGCACACACGTGCCTTGTGTTTACATTCTACACAGGTTTACAACCAAGAAAATAAAAGGAACCATTTTTGTAAGCGTCGTGATGGATCCCGGTACCTGGATGGAACCTGAAATGAGGGGTTTGAATACACGTCTGTTTCCATTCCGCCTCCAAACGTTGACAAAGTGAGGATAACACAAGGGTTCCCTCCCTGCTGGGACACCTGGGCCCCCCTGCAATGCCATTAGGATGAAAACACCAGTGTTTTTCAGTGTGTAGTTTGGGGGACTCTAACCCCAGAAATGTTCTGCTGGAGACGGCGTCGGTTGGTGCTTCTCAGCCAAGTGTGGACACTGTTCCTCAGAAGTTCCCTCCCGGGAGCTCGGGCCTCCTCCGTGGTCTTCCTGTTCTCACTCTTCTCTACTGCAGCCCTGGGCTATGACATCCCAGGAAGCTGCTCCAGCATTCGAGAGCTGTGTGCTGACACCGCAGCAGGCCACCTTCCCACCTGAGGAGGCACGGCTGAACCCTGACCACATGCCACCTTCCTCACCTTATTGCCCGAGGCAGGGGGCCGCCTGGGTGAGGTGGGCAGAGGAAGTCTTCTGTAGGGTGACCAGATCATTATAATTGCAACTGGGATAATGGAGTGAAGGCAGCACTATTCATTATTAATTAACAGTTATACGGGGACAAGTGTAAACTAGGACTGTCCCACACGAACAGCTGACACATGACAAAAGGGGTATGCGTCTTTCCTGTCACTTTAGGGGCCTCCTTGGACACCAGTAGATAGTAGTCGTAAGGAAAAAGGCTTCAGCTAACCATGAAAAGGGGCTTTCTAACAGAGAGGCTCCAATAATAGTAGGGGCTATTTTTATGAGGCAGTGAGCACCTTGTTACCGCCAATAAGCAAGAGGGTCTCTACCAACCCACACGCCTAGAGGTTGCGCATAGAAGACACTGATGTACCAGGGAGGTACGGTGGGGTGGCCTCTGTGATCTGAGGCACCTCCTCTTCGTCTTCTCTCGTAGAGCATTAGTACCTTGTCTCCTATGTGGGACGCAATCCTGCCACTCTGAGTCGTGCGTGCATACGCACGGGGATCAAAGGAGAGACACAACCAGACTGAAAGATGAAAAATTCCTATTTAATGAGTGCTATTCCCTGGTGCCTAGACCTCATGTGAGTATCTCTTTGTTTAAAATGAGACCAGATTTCACACTACAGTCTTTGACTTTAAATAAAGAACATTCTGTAACATGCAAGCAAAATAGAGTCACAGCAATTTGACTAAGTTTGAGGTGGACCAGAATGAGTTCTGAGTAGCCAGCTGAGGTCAGATGGATCAAGTCTGGTCAATAAGTAACTGTACTTTGGTGATGCAAGCTGTTAACAAACATTAGGGAAGAATGGTGGGAGACCTAAGAAAATACTTTGTACTCTTTTTGCAACTTGTCTATAAGTCTAAAAATAGTTTAAAAAAAAAATCCCTGGATTCTAAGCCCTATTCCTACCACGCCCTGCTGGGTGAGCTCTGCCCATCCTCTAAAACTCAGCTGTGGCGAAACATCCCAGATTCCTGCCCCCTTGCCATGAGTCCTCATACTTCTGCAAATCCCCCCACTATACCTGCTGCCTGCTATGCTGATTTCCTGGCTACACGACACCTTGCTCACCTTCTTCTGAGCTTCTCTTGGACGGAAACATTTTTTTTTTCCTTTAATTTCATTTTTACTTCCTAACGCCAAGGGCCTACTCAGTATTCAGCACTTGTTTCTTAAATGAATGCATAAATCAATCCAATGTGAACACTTTATTAGTGTTCCTTCTTTTTTAACGTTGTGTTAAATTTGCATTATATAAAATTTACCACTTTAAACGTTTTCAGGTGTAGTATTCATTGGCATTAAGTATATTTCAATGTTGTTTTTATTTTTCTATCATTTTAAATGATTTAAACTAGCAAAAGTTTACTAGAGCTATTAGATCCACTTAACCTGGATCCAGGGGACTTGTGACACTCAGAATTAATTTAATCCCACTCAAACCAGGTGCCTCCAAGTCAGCATCTGTTTGATCAAGTGTGGAATTCTTTCATCCACTTGATCCAGCTTGAATAAGTGACAAGCCAGTCGTTAGCACTCAAAGTTGGTTCTCTTTTGTTGGCCTAACCCCATGGGTTGCCACTTTTTCTTTTGTACATTTTCCCCTGGAGCTCTCTGCCCCGTGGCTCTCCTGTCCCTCCCACACACAGTGGCACCCATCCTGGTTTGACCTGGCTCTGGGGCAGGAGCTTGCATTCCACCACTGCCCTCATTGTCCCACCTGTGCACCTGCTGATGGGCTTGGAGGCAGTGATATATGGGCTGACTTCTATTTAGGGTGACTACCTGTACGTGTAGAACCTCCTCAGGTGTTTAAGGTCATGTCCATCCCAACTCTTGGAAGAGGAAGGACATTTTCTCTCTGTTACTCTATTTCCCACCTCAGTAGCTCTAAACACCTTGGTCCGAAACTAAAGAACCTACGTAGCACTGCATTAGGACTCAAGAAAATAGGTTTCATTTTTCTGCCATTAACTAGCTGTGTAATCTGGGTCCTCTTTGGGACAATATTACCCAGTTAGTAAAAAAAGAGGGTGGGGGGAGGCTTGGATATACAGATCAAAGTTTGATGACAACAATGACGATATTGTGACCGGATTTTTCTTCCTATGCAATATTACCTTGAATTAAAAAGGAAGCAGGTGGGGAAGTCGGGATGGCTCAGCAGGTTAAGCACCCACTTTGCAGCCCCGGGGACTGAGGATTGAATCCTGGCTCCGGCCCGTGCAGACCCATATGCTGAACTAGAGTGTGCTTCCCATCTGGGAGGCCCCCAGTTCAGTTCTTGCTCCCCGGTTCGGCCTCTGGCTTGAGGGGGCATGCCTCCCATGTGGGAGGCCCCCAGCCCAGTCCCCCCCTCCCCCCCTCCTGGCACAGTCCCCACCCACCGGTGTGGAATGAAACCATGTTGAAGACTGATGACTTACAACTATGGAGACTGCTCTGGGCCCTCCCCCTTCGCTCTGTCTCTCTCTCTGTCTTTTGACAGCAGTTTGAGAGCTGGTCTTGCAGCCCCAGGGTCCAAGGGTCCAGGCCCGTGTGGACCCATGTGCTGAACTGGGATGTGCCCCCAGTTCGGTTCTCCCTGGGCATGCCTCCCGTGGAGGAGGCTCCCTGCCCCGATTCCTGCCCTGTGCAGCCCTGTGCCTACCCACGTAATGAAACTATGTGGAAAACTAATGGCATACAACTATGGAACCTGCTCTGGGCCCTCCCCCTTCTCTCGGTCTCTGTCTCTGTCTCTCTCTTTCAAAAACAATAAAAATAAATCTTAATTTAAAAAAGGAAAGAAGCAACGGTGGACCGCTCTGGAAGTCAGGGAGCGTGTTTTCTCTCTCCTCCGTGCCATCCAGCTCTAGGTAGAATCTGGAGGGCTCTTGTCCTTTTGTCTTCAGAGAGGGCCCAGTGTGAGTCTGCGGGTGGCGGTGACCGTGTGTACCCTTTAGACCAGGGCTCTTTAGTCACTGTCCTTACAGTCACGACCTTTTCTGCTGTTTTATGGGACAATTTTTCTTGCTGCCTCCCTGCTTCAGCCTCAGCCCCATCCTGTTGCGGAGGTCAATGGTTGTTCGGGAAGGCGAGCATGCGCATACCGCTCCTGCGCCTCAGTCTGTCAGTGACTCTCACAAACCTCAGGATAAGATTCAGGCAGAATCAAGGCCTTCCACCAGCCAGCCCTAGCTTACCCTCCCGGGCTCACCTCCCGGTTTTGCCTCCCACTTCGCCAGTCCAGGCCAGCCCAGACCACTCTTCCTTCCATTCTTGCCACCCTCCTGCCTTCGTTGCCTCTGCCTATAGACTGTCTTCATATCTATAGGAAGGTACCCAGAAAGCAGCCTCCATCATCCTTGGAAGGGGCCCCGCTGGAGTCTCAGGGGTGCATTGGGGGCCAGACCTTCCCGAGACGACCGCCAGGGGGCGGCAGAAGCGACTCCAGATGACAGCGGGAGGCCGGGAGTGGGGGAGGGAGGGAGGACGGAGGGAGCGCGGGTCGCGGCTCTCCGGATCGCAACCTCCGAGCCAGAGCTTTCGGCGCGCGCCCGAGCTGCTGGCCGCCCGCGCGGCCCCACGCCGACCCAGGGCGCAGCGGGAGCCGGTGCCGGGCGGGCCTGGGCGGCGGCGGCCGTCCATGCGGTGGGCTCAGGCTGCCGGGCGCCAGGAACCACGCGGGGCCAGGCGAGGCGAGGCGGCCGCCGGCCGCTCCAGGACGCGGACCGCCAGGTGAGCAGAGCCGCCCGCTCCGCGCGCCCTGCGCCCCCGGCCCGGCCCGGCCCCGGCCGCCTCTCCGGCTCCCTCTAGACCGCGGGGCGGCGGGGCGCAGTGGGTGTGTCCGGGGCGCCGCGGGGCTCAGCCGTCATCGGGCTCGGTCCGTGCCGACGGCTGCGCCTCCTTCCCTGTCTTCCCTTCCTGGAGGATTTGCTCCGATCCACGGGCGCCAGCACTCACCCCCTCCGAACCCCAACTCTGAAACGCCAGGGACCGTCCACCTTGGGCGTCCTGGAGTCGGGGCCCGTGCCCTCTGGGTCTCTGCAGCGAGGACCGGCGCGTGCACACCCAGCCTGCGCGCCCCCACCCGGCCTCGCCTCCCTCCTGCCCCGGGCTGGAGAGCTAGGTGGTCGAGTCTCGGTCGGCACGCATGGAGCCCCAGCCTGGGGCCTCGGCCACGCCGTTTTCTCGAAAGTCTCAAATCCGCGCGCGCGTGTGTCCGCTAAGCCACGGCAACCAAGTGCCCGTGGGAGCCGGAGTGGGTGGGTTGTTTCCTAAGTGCAGCCTGGGTACCTGCAGTCTCTTGGCGCGCGCGTAGAATTCGTTTTTGCGGAACTAGCTCACCTTGGGGCTTTAGGGATCCGGGAGTTAATACTTTTAACTTTGAATAACATCAGCCCTAATTTGGGAAGGTTGTTCTCAGGCCCACTTAGCCCTGGAATTTGTGGGTCTGGTGTTTCCCAAGCAGTCCACGCTCAGCCCTGCGCCCCTAAGCTTCCACCACCGCCTATTAAATGTGCATACTCGCGTCTCCACCCGTCTCCTTTGTGATCCCACCACGCAGCGCTTCACCCCTTCGCAGGCAGTGAATCCGAAATCTTGGACGTGGGAAGCTCGGCTGTCGTAGAATGCCTGTTGGAATCTGGAGTGAGAGAAATAGAGACCCAAGAGAGGTCTAAGGAATTATCTCGTCTAACTGTCATTTCACACCCAGGCACAGAATAGTCTAATGATCTTTCAAAGATCACACTACTCTGAACATCTGCACAGCCTGCACGTGTCTTGACTGCATTGATAAAGGTGATGGAATGGTTGGGCTTCACAGGATCTCGCTGGGTCTCAATATACAAAGAAGCAAACATTTTAAAAATGTGATTTAAATACAGTATCCCTCAATTCCTATAGATTTTTGTTGGCACAATCGTTGAATTCCTTTAGAAAACAAAATTCTTGCCCTGGCGTTAATGCAAGGAAGCAGATGGGAGTCCTGGGACTTTCCTCTAAACCTTCCTATAAAGCAGGGCTGGTGCGGGGGTTCCCAGAGGTCCTGGCCTGAGAAATGAGAGTGGGTGATCATCACCCTGGAGCACTTACTGAATGAGCGATGTACCAGGCTGGCCTCTTGTAGGGAGGACTACTGGGTTGAGCTCGTGGGATCTCTTGCCCGCCCAGCCCTGAGCGGGACACTAACTGTTGGTTAGAAAAAATAAAATAAAATATAACCTAGAGTTGGGGAGTACGATCAGGGCTGGGAATTCTGATTTGGAGGTGCTGTGGTTTTAGTTTTGGTTTTGGTTTTGCCTAGAAACGTTTGCTGTGATTGCAGTTATCCTAGAGAGAGGCTGGGCATTGCCCCTGTCTTCCTTGGTCCCCCCACTTCTCTCCATGCCATTGCCCTCCTCCCAGTTTTTCCAGGAGTCTTAGTGTCTGCCTGCCCCCTACTCCCCCATCCCATCCCATCCCCCACATTTGTAGCTCATTTATTACCAAATCCCTTCCACATTCTTTTGTGATATTGCAGAAAATTATTTTTCTGTCTCTATTCCCTCTGACCCCACTTTATGTCCAAATTACAGTAATAATCTCCTCTCTTGACTCCTGGCCACAAATTTCATTTTAATCCATCTTCTTTCATACTGACAGATTAATTTTCTAAAATTCTGATTTCACCACATCATGCCTCTCAAGAAATCACTATGGCTCCCCAGTATTCACTACTATTTAATTTGTCTCCAGAGGGTTTTCTTCTTTTTTCTTCTTCTTTTTTTTTTTTTTTTGAGCATCTGGTCTGTGCCAGGGACTGTTACTATGTGCTGGGGTTTAAAGGCAGAACAAGACAATATCCTGACCCTCAATTTGTTGACAGGCTAGCAGATGATTAATGGCCACCTGGGAGATAAAGAGGCATAAAGAAATAACCACAAAACAATGCAGAATATTAGGGGTGTGCAAAACATCAAGGGAGACATATCTTTGCTTGGGAGGAGCCAGGGAAGTTACAGCTGGGTTTTGAAGCAGAGGAAGTCTAAGGAGATGGGAAAGGCTGGAAGGAGGCAGGGTGTGCCCAGTAGAGGGAGGAGCTTGAGCAAAGACCTAGAGATGGGGAAGTACTATCATGGAAGGGTTTGAACCAAAGTCATACCTCATCTTGGCATTTAAAGCTTGTCTTAATTCCAGTCTGTTTCACTGATTCCAGAATATCCCAGTTTTTCCCTGCCTAAAACTCTTCATTCCACTTACCATGTCTCTGTATCATGCTTGGTCTTCTATGCGCCCCACCCACAGCTCAGAAATTCAGATTTCCCCTCCACTAATCTGAATTTTGCTGGAAAGTGTATCCCAGGCTTCTTGTGTACATGTCGCTCTCTTCCCTGGACCCACCTTCTGTGCCCTCCTGCGTTCTCTGCACTGACTCCGTCTTCAGCTTGGACATGTCCTAGTGGGAGAGCTTTGTGTTGTCTTCTCCTTGGGCCTCTCCAAGGTGGGCAGCACAAGGCCTGCTCGTTACCAGCACCAGCAAACTTGAAAATGGGACTTGATTGGGTTTGACCTGCCATCCCTCTTTTCCTCTGTTTCTCCTCTTTCCCCCATATTTCCTTCCTTTCGTCTTACGTTTTACGTGTGATTGTGATATTTATTTACGTGCGCGTGGCTATTAACACATTAAGCACCCAGGCTATTTTGTCTCGCTTACTGCTTGGCCCCTTATATCAGATTTCACCGAAATGCTGGCGACCGGAGATCTGTTTAGGTTGCGATAGGCTGAATGTTTATATATAGAAGATATTTATTGTGTGCATGTTTATTATTTACCGCAATTTGTACAATGTATTATTTTAGAAATGCTTTGTGTTCAGTCAGTTGTCTGCGATTCTTGTTCCAGTGCAGAAAAAGATTTTTCTTTACCCATGAATGTGGAAATGTCCCCTCAATGGGGAGAAATTATAACGAAGGAAAACAAAAAAGGAATAACCATTTTTAAATGCAAAGACAAGCGGGACATCTTACTTATTTAAAATTTATTAACAGAATGTAATTTTTTAAATTTTATATCGCCAGTTAACATATAATACTGCGGCCTGCACGAAAAGTAGACTGTCGGTCACCGGTGACTGATGCGGTCCGAACAGACAGTTCAATGTCTGTCACTGGTGACTGACATGGCGCTTAACGTGTTAAGGTTTCATGTGTATTTAGTGACTGCCTTCTCTGTGAAAATAATGGGTTAGAAATGTTACATGGGGCGCTCAGTACACAGGCTGACGCTGGAAAGTGGGGTTCAGTAAAAGGCTGGGCTGTAGGCTACTCTGCTGACTCTTGCTCCCTTCTGCAGGATTTGTGCACTGAACTGGGACACCCCTCATCTCCTGGGACTGTTTTGCCCTGTTCTCTTTTCCCAACCCACCGAAACCGACCTCTCTGGTTCCTGGAGCCTCTCTGGTCTGAGGAGCTCATTCAGGCCCTGTTTAGTGAGCCGTGGTGTGTGTAGTGCTTGGTGCTTTAATCCTCAGTGGCCCGTGATGGAGACATTGCCATCCACACTTTATAAGGGAGGAGACTCGGGGTCACTTGTCTGAGGTCAACAACTCAGGTTTTGAACCTAAATCTTAGAATCCAGCTGTACAAGTCTGCTGTTCTCTCCACTATGTCAGTCTTTTCTGAAAGGGTTGTCTTTGGAACATCTGAATCAAAATTAGGATCTGGTGAAAACAAAACAAAACAAAACAAAACATAACAGAAAATTCCAGAGTGGAGGCAGGGCCCAGGAGTTGACATTTTCAAGACTGTCTCAGGTTTGAGGACCACTGCCCTAGGCGGCCTTCACAGTGAGGTGCTGGTGACAGGTGGTGAGTTAATAAGCCATTTTATCCCAGATGTCACGTTCCTTTTTAAAAGAGGCGTGAACAATGGAGCATCATGGCCCAGGCTGGCTGGAGAGCCGTCTTCTGGTCCAAGGGGTGTTCAGTTTGGTCCTGACAGCACACTCCACACCCCCAGCCCGCCCCACAGAGGCAGGGAAGCCTTGCCCTCAGTGGGCTCCCTGTGAATTTCTTTCTGGGCCTGAGCAAGTGCCCAAGGAGAAGGATGAGGGTGGATTGGTTCGGGAGCCCCTACCTTCCTGGGATAAGACATGGGCTAGGACTCCCCAGATAGGACTAAATACGTTTTGCCAGCCACTCCCTCCCTCCAGGATGGTGAGTTGCCCCTCCTTCCCCAGAATGGGGTCTGGACACAGACAGATTGCCTTCATTCTAGAAGTCTGTATTCTGCCCCCCCCCCCAGCCCCCAGCCTCGGTTTCCTCATCTGTAACAAGGGGATGGCCAAAGACTGAAGGGTGGTTTGAGGACCAGTGTGCAGGCAGGCAGAGCTTAGACAAGGGCCTGGCCCGGAGGAGAGGAGCTCGGCGTCTTTCTCACCCCATTTCTCTCAGCTACCCTGGCCCCGATCTGTGCGTGCAGGCCACTGGTGCTCAGGATATGTGCTCTAGGAGAAACACGCACTCTCAGGCCCGCTCCTGTCCAGGGGGCTGTGGCCGAAGGGCTGAGTATTGCAACCTTATGTTGAAACCCAGCAATGGACGCCCCAGCTGCGCAGTAACAATTGTGAATTACTATTTCTACATCCTCTCCCCTCCCTTCCCAGTCTCCCCTCCAAGAAGACCCTAGGAAACAAGAAGGCAGCAATTTTCTTTGATTGTTCGCTGCCTTGGGACAGGGGTCTCTGTCTGCTTAGCTTTTCTTTTTACCAGACCTTTTACCTAAATGTACTGCACACCTTGCCTTCTCTGACGCGCTTTGCTGAAGCTGATGGCTTAGGTGGTACCCTGGCTCTGTGCTCCCTTAAACCCTCTCCTATCAGGTGTGGGCCAGGGGACAGGCCAGGCTTGCACTGTGGTGTCTTGTCCTAGAAAGGTGGCACTGGGTGACTCACAACCAGGCTGGGCAGGGGCGGGCCTGCCTCACCCTCCCAGCCAGCTGGCTGGCTGCCTGAGGGCTGGCCAGTGAGGACGCAGTAATGAGTGATTAATGGATGCCCCATCTAATCTCCTGCCAGGGGAAATGAAGGGCCAGCCATGGGCTGGGGCTCGTCATGACCTGTTCCAGGTGGGCTTGGAATGCACCCAGCTCAGGATGGGGATTAAGGCTTGAAAGATGAGAGGAAATGAGATGTTAACCCTTTCGACTGTGGCCCTCTGAGCCCCAGCAGGGAAATGGCAAAGGATTTATCTGCAGGACTGTGCTGAAAGGGGAGTGTGGCCTTTGATTTATGGCCAGGATGCTGCCACTGCACTCTACCTGGGTGGGGTGGGATGACAAGCCTCTTCTCAGACTTAACCATTTTTCTTAGAGGCTCAGTCAGAGAGAGATTAATTTCTCATGAAAATGGGTACACGGGCTGCTGGGAGGCTGCTCGACCTGCTTCTGTTTGATCCTATCAGCCAGTTACAAATTTGCAGTTGCCAGACTTTTCCTCCTGAAATGCGGTGCCTCTGACCACCTGTCATTTCCAGGAAGATAGAGGAGGGAGTCGTGTGGCTGGACACCATCTCGGACAGTGGGGTCTACCTCCTTTCCCATCGGCCGCGGCTCTGAGATGTCCAGGGAGGAGCCCCTGACTTCGGGCCGTGGCTCCACACCCCTGTGTGTCGCTGAACAGTTTCCTTAGCACCTTGAGCTGTAGTTTTTCCATCTGTAAAATGGGGTTGATGGGTGAGATTCGTGAGAATGTAAAGGGCTCAAAGCAGCCTCAGACATGTGGAAGCACAACGTAAAGGTCAGCTATCATTTTTTCTCACGCATCTGCCTAAGAACTGAGACCAGGTCTTCTCTGGGAACGATTATAAGCAGCTTCTCTTCTGCGCCTGTAAGACTTGTGCCGGTAAATTGACAACCACTCTGATTGATTTTGCTTGCTTGACCCCTGACCCTCAAATGCCTCAAATACTGGTCCCCCTCACCCTCCCTGGCCTCCAGCTGCCCTTCTAGTGCCCTACCTGCCTCTGCCTCCATGCATGGCAGCCAGCCTTGTGGTCTGGGCAGTGACGCCTGCCAGGCGTCCTGGTGGCATGGTCACTTCCACACCAGCTCTGCCCACTGCCAGGTTTGCTGTAACCTGCTAGCTGAGCGAAGTGGCTGAGGGTATAGAGGTTAGCTGCCTGCAGAGCAAACCTCAGAGCTGTGGAGACAGCCCTGCCCACCCTGCAGCTGACAGCAACATTTTAGGAGGAAAGTGAGGGGGGTGAGGGGGAGGATGTTGAAAAAAGAGTCTTCAATCTCGTTTGCTAATATTATAAAGATATTATGGACCCATGCTTCATTTCTAACGGTGTACATTGTTTTTTAAACACATCATTTGACAGAATGAATCTTCAACAAGTTTTAGAAAGGGGATGCGAATTGCAGCTGTTTCCTTTTCTGTTTTCTTGTAGCCTCCTTTGCCTCATCCTTGATGGATGCTAATAACAGTAACACTTATCATGGTTGACAGGAGGGTTGGACCTGACAGTGGACATGAGGCACTTTGAGACTGAGGGAGTTTGCTGCTGGTTATAGGTGGAGCCCTGCCTTCAAGTTTTGATGTCTCATTATAGTACGTGCACTGACATTCTAGCCTCTAGCCCCATTTAGTGGTGTTTTCCAGAACAGATGAGTACCCAGGCCCTGCTTAGCTTTAGTGAGGCCCTGGATTTCATTCTACTTGAAGTTCAAAGGATTTCTCCTTTAGCTGCAGGCCAGCTAAAGGAGAAGGAACCACTCTTACAGGGTTCTGTGTCCAGTGCTGAATTAACTTATTTAATCCTCTCAACAATCCATGTGAGCGAGAGGTTATTATTCCTATTCTGCAGCTTACACACATGAGGCTCAGAGAGGCTAAGGAACTTGCATGGGCTCACACAGCAAGCAGATGTCAGAGTTTTGTTTGAATTCCAGTTCATCTGACTACAAAACATGTATTTTGTGAAACTAATGAGCCAGTTAGGATCTCAGTCTAATTGTAACCCACTGAAAAGTCTAATTGTAATTCACTATTTTAAAGTGTTTAATTCTGTGGTTCTTACTTTATTCACGAATTTATGCAACTATCAACATTATCTGATTCCAGAATATTTTCATCACCTCCAAAAGAAACTTTGTAGTCATTAGAAGTCACACCCCACTCCTCCCTCCTCCAGTCCCTGGAAACCACTAATCTACTTTCTGTCTCTACGGATTCTGCACATTTCATATAAATGGAATCATACAACATGTGGTCTTTGGTGACTGGTCTTTGGTAATGTTCTCAAGGCTCACCCATGTTGAAGCATGCATCAGCACTTCATTCCTTATGATTGTTGTGTAACCCACTTTTAAAACAAAAAGTAAGGCGATTTTGCTTAGGGAAGGGGTGGAGTTAGTCTCAAAACAGATGCAGCTCAAAGGGGTGCCCAGTTTTTACTGTGGGCAGATGTGAAAGGACTGTAAAAGCAGGGACAGGTGCTGTGAGCGCTCCCACCTGCATGTGGAGGTGGAGGGAGCTCAGCTCCTAAATCTGGGAGAGGCTGGGAGGCCCAGCCTCTTTTCTCCACATGCCTTATTGGCAAAGCCTATGGAGATCCATCCTGGAGAGATGTTGTGGGTTCAGTGGGCACACGGCCTCGGCTGGGTGTGTGCATACATTTTAGCTTCTGCATGTCACCTGCATGACCTCTAACTCCAGGTATCAAATGCCATATGGCAGAAACAGCATTGTTGAGTGGCTTTTTAAGTTTTCAGATATAATACTTCATGTTTTCTGATTACAAAGGCAAGGTATATTTATTGTAGAAAACTAGGAAATACAGAAAAACACAAAGAAGAAAAATAAAAATCATTCATAATTCCCCAACAAATGACAGCCATTATTTTAATGTGTATCTTTCTAGTATCTATCATCTATTAATATTATCTATCTATCATCTATCTATCTATCATCTATGAGTATCTTACCTACACACATATACACACACACTTTTATAAAATGGGTATCATGCTGAACATTGTTCTGTTCACTGCTTTTTTCACTTAACAATACATCATGTATTGTTACATTTATTGTCAGATGTATTGCTACATAGGGTTACATTTCTCTGTGTACTAGATATTCACTATCCTTCCAAAATTTGATTTTATTAATGGGTGCAGGGTATTTAAAAAATATTAATGCTTGCTTAAACAGTCTCCTATTTGGGGGCATGGGTTTTGTTTTTCAATATGATTTATAAATATAACTGCCTCTTTTGTGCATTTTTTTATCCTGCTGTTAATGAATAGTGCTGTTTCTGGGACAAAAGATAAAAATACCCTTAAGGTATTTTGGAACACATAATCCAAGTGGCCTTCCAGAAGGACTGTATAATTTATAATTCCACAAGTGCATTTTTTAATTTGAGTTTTACTGTATATGTAACTTTACCAAAACGCCCCTCCCTTCATTCCTCCCTCATCCTTTACCCCTGCTTTCCCCTCCTCCCACCCCTCCTCCTCTCCTCTTCCCACCTTCCATATTTGCATCCTCCACTAACAGCCTATCTTATTCTTTCTCTTTGATATTTACCTATATTTTAATGTAAGCATGTGCACAGTTCGTCTTTTGCATATAGTGTGATTTTGTATAAAGATTGCCCACTTTTGACCTAGCCAGGGTTCGCATTTTGAAGTATAATGGTGATTTCCAACATTTTTCTCCATCGTGGTTCTCCACCCTGTGTTACCATACTTGATTGTTTCCAGTGTTTCCCTAATCAGTAAATTAGTACTGCCAACATGAATGTTCAACTTGCTGTAATTTTGTTTTTTTTCTGATCTCACATTCTGGTTTGGAAATCCAGTTTCTTAATAGAGTGGGGGCTTGTTTGTGTCTCTTCTTTCCTTTCCTTAGCAGGTACTGTTGTTTCTTCAGGCTCACAGACAAGGGATGCAAGAGGCACTGTGAGGTGGGCACTAAGTTCCATACAGGGAACGTATGTCAGGGTTCATACAGTGTTCACCTGCACACGGAACTATACAATTCGCCATGCTTTGTGTGTGCCTTCTTTCACTAAGCACCGTGAAGGGTGGACTTGACAGTTTCTGAGGTCATGCTAACGTTCATTAGTGGTTCTGTGTGGACATCACTGTGCATTCATTGTCTCCTGCATCCAATGCTTTCTGAGCCTTTATTAGGCATTAGGTACCCTGTATACAGTGTGAATTCCAGTCCTGACTTTGTCACTTATATTTGCCTGTGTGGCTTGAACCTTTTAACCTCTTTAAGCTTCCGTTTCCTCGTTTGTGAAATGGACTAATAATCCCTGTACGTGCCATAGGAATTAGAGAAGACAGCATGTGAACAGTGTTCACTTCTATAACGAAACAAAGGGCCTACTGTGTGCCTTAATGGACAGTGCAAAGTCCATACAACTTAAAGATAAAGAAGGTGACATTCCTACCATGAGGACTCACAGCCTTGGAGGGACAGGCAGAGAGGATGTTTAGTCTGATCAACATAATGCAGTATGGAGGCTGGGGACCCAGAAGAAGGGCCTCGGGATGAGATTATTGGGAACTCAGAGAGACTGGAAGCCCCCACCCCACCCCCCTTACATGCACCTTAACAGAGGCAAACAATGTGAGGCTGAGGGGCAAAGTAAGTAGAAGCCTGTTACGTTTTATGGGAGGGCTGCATTCTTGAAGACCTCACAGGATTCAGATCTCTTATAATTCAGAGTATATTTTTTTCCCTGAGCATAAATGTAAAGAATGTGCACGTGTACTTGATACATCTCCCAACACAGTCTTCCTTAACATTGCTTTTCACATAGTCACCTGTTACCTCTGATGTTGCACTGTGGGTGAGCTCAGATTGCCCACTAGGTATCTCATGACAGTTATTTGTCCTCCTCAGTAGCTAACTTGGCTGTTGTTGCTGTTATCATCATCATCTCGATGTGTTTTGATCTGGCACTACCATTTCACAAACGGTCTAGATCAGAGGTCAGCAAGCATTGTTTTTTTTTGTAAAGGGTCCAAGAGTTAGTATGATGGCTTTGCATGCTGTATGTTCTTGGTTGCAACTAATCACCTCTGCTTTTTGAGCACAAAAGCAGCCACAGACAATACATAAGTGAATGGCCTGGCCTATGTTCCAGTGAAATTTTATTTCTAGACCCTGAATTTGAATTTCATATAATTGTCACATCATAAAATAGCTTTCTTCTTTCAATTTTTTGTTCAACCATTTGAAAATGTGACAAAAACATTTAGCCAGAGTTTCCTGACTCCTGGGCTAGGTGACTATAATATTTGAAAATTGTTTTAAATTGTGAAAAGAGTGAATGTTAAAATATCCCAATAGGCAACAAAAACACTCATAGAAGCTCCAGTGCTCAAAAAGCTATAGCTTAATCCACAAGTTCTTTCCAAAGATTATGGGGGTATTTATCAGTCTGGGTGATAACCAATGTAGACAATTACTTGAACACAATTTGTAATTCTTAAGTAGTTATTCTAATGAATTTAACAATTTAACTCATATTATGAAATTTAGGCATCACATACTTCATTACATTTTGTGATTCAAATTATATATCAGGCATAGTCTAGCAACTATGCCTGATTCTCAACTGACTGATGGTCTTTCGCAGGGGTTTAGAACTTGATTCTGGCTGGAATTTTTATTATAAAAGCCAGGGGAGGGCATGGAAGGACACCAAGGCTTGTGTCTAGCACATGGTGAATGTGGGTTAAATGTTTGTTCCCTCCCTCCCTTTCCTTTCCTCCCCACCCAAAAGTTCTGTATATTTGGTCAACTCCAAAACATGCTGAGCCTCTTTGAAATTGTCACTTTGGTTCTTTCCACATGCAATAAAGTCAATAACCTTTTAAAATGGAAACAAAAACAAAGGCTGTTAGAAAGCAGTTTCCCTTCCCAGGTCACCAGCTTTCCCTTGCTGGAGAGCAAGCAGCGCTGTGCTGAGACCTGTGGCTGGAGCCAACATGAGGTCCCAGGTCCAAACAAGTGTCCTCCACTGCACCGGAGTGCAGACTCAGCTCTGCAGCCGTGAGACGGATGCTTGTCATGCCGGCTGCCTCGGGTTCTGCAGCTCCTGGGTGTATCTTGGTGTCAGGGATTCTAACAGTAGGAAAGCCAGATGCCTCTGCACAGGGAAGACCACCAGCCCAGAAGGTGACTGTGATGCTATAGCTCTTGGCTGGCGACTGTGCTTTTACTGTGTGTGTTGGATGGAATGTCTGTCTTGAGTAGACGTGTGTTTGTGTTGTTTAGAGGATGATGGTGCATAACCACATGTGCTTTCTGGCCTTGGGGTCTGGCAGGACGTGAAGGGAGGCAGCCACTCTCCTTTGGCTGGTTAGATTTTTCATTACTATGTTGGGTTGGGGGCTGGCATTCTGTCTGTACTTTTGGAGCTCTTTGGTTTATAGCGAGCTGGTCCAACCCACGGCCCACGGGTCGCATGTGGCCCAGGACAGCTTTGAATATGGCCCAACACAAATTTTTGAACTCTCTTAAAATATTATGAGATTATTTTGTGATATATATTTTTTTTCTTTCAGCTCATCGGCAATTGTTACATGTTAGTGTATTTTACGCATGGCCCAAACAATTCTTCCAATGTGGCCCAGGGAAACCAAAAGATTGGACACCCTGGTTTATAGACAGGTGGTTTTAAAGCCAAGGGCATGGGTGTTGAGTTCTGACTTTGCCACTACCTTGCCATTTGACCGCCAGTAATCCATTCTTTATTTTTGGATCACTCATTCTTCATTCCTGAGAGCCCACTTCTCAGATATGTGGGAAGCCTGGACTCCCACTCGCACTCAGCAGCACTAAGATGCGCCCCCCCCCCCCCCCCCAGCCCCACTGGGTGATCAAAGGAGGCCTAGTAGAGCGTCAGTGCTCTTACCATCCCCCTGCAGTAGTAGCAAGGCCATTCATTTCCTTCTGTTCCCCTCCCTCCTCCACATACCAGTGGTGCCAGCAAAGGCCCCAGGAGGGAGGGACCAGTGCAGACCTGCTGAGAAGCTGGAAGCCTACCCCTGCTCAACAACAATGACAACTCTCCCTTCTCCCTTGGGGATCAGTGGAGGTCAAGTGGGGAACCTCACTCCATCCCCTCCAAGTCGTAATGAGGTGGGGTCTCCCTTCCCTTGCTGGAGCAATGTCAGGTTTAAGTATATTCTAGAGCTAATGTTAAGTATAACATAAACACCTAAAGGGCCAGATTTCTATGTAAATCACTCATCATTGCCAAAACCAGGAACGTCTCAAACTGAACGAAAAAAGACTATCAACTGATGCCAATGGTGAGATGACAGAAATATGAGAATTATCTGACAAAAATTTTAAAGCCATTGTCATGATAATGCTTCATTGAGCAATTATAAACTTGCTTAACACAAATGAGAAAAAGTAGGAAATCTCAGCAGGGAAATAGAAGATATAAAGAAGAACCAAATAAATAAACAATAACTGAAATAAAAATATCACTGGATGGACTAAACAGAAGAGTAGAAATGACCAAGGAAGGAATCCGTGATTTTGAAAATGTATCACTAAAAATTACCCAATCTGAACAATATAGAGAAAATAGATTGGGGGTAGAAGAAAAGAACAGATCCTCAGGGACCTGTAGAACTGTAACAAAAGATGTAATGTGTCTTTGAAATCCTAGGAGAGAAGGTGGAACTGAAACAAAGTACTTGATGAACTAGTCCTTGGAAATTTCCCAATGTTAGGATAAGACACAAACCTACAGATTCAAGAAGCTCCGTGATTTCCAAAGAAGATAAACTCAAAGAAATCTGTAGTCAAGCATCTGAAAATAGTTAAAATAAATAAATAAATAAATAAAGCAGAAGGAATCAGTCTACCAGGTTTGAAGACTTACCTACATAGCTGCGATAATTAAGACTATGTGGTACAGGCAGAGGGATAGGCCCACAGAGCAATGGAACACAATAAGGAACCCAGAAATATGCACCTCTGATTTTTGACAGAGAGTCATAGGAAAATCAAGGAAACAGTAACGGTAATGATCTGAATGATGACTTAGATGAGGCTGATGGAAGATGGAAAGAACTGTAATACAAACTAAGAGATAACACAAAGGAAGAGCTGAGGGTTGGCCAAGACTGGGGGCCTAGGGCACATGGGAGGGAGGAAGCATAGAAGCCCAGGTAATTTTGAGTGTTATCACTGGAAAGATGGTGATGCCATCGCCAAAGTAGGAAACCGTGGCAGGTGGAGAACTTTGTGTGCAGCTGGTAACCTGGTCTTGAGCTGTTGGAGTTTGAGACCCCAGCATGAGATAATAATCAAAGAGGTCAGAGTGTACAAATCCTTACCCAGCATACACAGCTTGTTAGTGGGGGCTGACTTATTGTTGATGTTTTTCTTTTTATTTTTTCTTTTTTTTTTTAAGTTTATTTATTTTATTAATTTTTGACAGAGACAGAGAGAGAGAGAGAGAGAGACAGACAGACAGACAGACAGACAGACAGAACTGAACTGGGGGAGCTCCCAGTTCAGCACATGGTTCCGCACGGACCGGGGCCGGGATTCGATCCTTGGTCCCCGGCGCTGCAAAGTGAGCGCCTAACCCACTGAGCCATCCCGGCTTCCCCTGTTGATGTTTTTCTAGTCCTGGTTTGGGTTACAGGGAGACTAACAAGGCAGACAGAAGAGACAGGAAAAGAACAGCTTTGTGTGGCCATTGACTGTGGAGTTTAAGAAAAGGGGTATGGTAGCAGTTTTATTCTTGCTAAACCCAATTACCTTTTATTGTTTCCTCTGACCTCTGGGTGACCTTTGACTTGCCTCTCTTGGCCTCCTTGAAAATGTTTCCCAATTCATGAAATGGCTGTCTGTTTCCCATTATCATAATCTTTTAATCATGGCACCAGTTTTCAGCTTTACTTAATACCAGCTCATCGCAAAATTGTGTCACGGAAGTAAGACTGATTTGCTGGGTTTCTGCTTCCTTCTGTATGGACATCGTGGAGCCTTTTGGCACACACTGCACCGCAATGATTGCTAGAACTCATTGAGTAGATTTCTATCCTTTAAGAAAATAATGACATAACTGAAATGTCAATGCAGAAGCCTCAAGAACTGAGCAAGAAAAAGCAGATCCTTCCCCCTGATGTTCAGAAGCACCGAGGGCAGAGCATGTGGCTGGCTGATTTCTGGTGGCTGTGGTGCACCGAGCTGGACGAGCAAATGTAGGGGGACACTGAGAAAACATCCTGAAATCCAGGCCCAAAAGTCCTGGAGTGAACAGGACCGAGCGCAACCTCACACCCAGCATCTTCCCTGGTCGGGGCCCTGTGTGTTGTACACCAGGCAGCCTTCCTGGGATTGTATATTTGATGCACTGTGTCAGGAGAGCTGAGAGGCATTCATTGTAGTGCTAAACAAGCTATGGCTCCAACGGTCAGCTGGGCTTGGGTTCATATCATGTGACCTTGGGCATGTTGCTTCACTGCTTGCAGCCTCAGTTTCCTTTTCTGTAAAATGGGGATGTTGATAGCACTTACCTCATAGGGTCTTGAGAATCAATCAAAACAACGTTTGAGAAGTGTTTAGCATAGCCTGTCATGTATTATGCACTCAATAAATTTTAAAATTTCTTGTTCTATCATTGCCTTTAATTAATTGCAAAACTTCTATTTCATTGGATTTATCTGGAAACCATGTGTGCAAATTATCAAAGTTGGAGAGTTGGGTTAGAATCTTGCAGTTTTTTTGTGCTTTGTGATTCTGTGATAAGCTGTCAATTTGAAAAGTCACAAAGGAAATACTATAATTGATAGATTTAAAGACATAAAAACTTTTTACATAAAAATTATAAACAAAATTAAAACATAAAAGTCAAACTGCAAAAGGATCTAAGACCAAGTAAAGGTTAACATCCTTAATATTAGAAAGAGCTCTTGGAAGTGCTGGGATAGCTCAGCAGGTTGAGTGCTTGCCTTGCAACCACAAGGTCTAGGGTTCGAATCCTGGCCCTGGACTGTGCAAACCCATATGCTGAACTGTGGCACAATTGTAACCACTAGGATGGTGGCAAAGGTTCTTACCTCCCATGCAGGAAGCCCCCAGTTCAGTTCCTACACTGCACAGCCCACATCCACCTGTGCAGAATAAAACCATGTCACAACCAATGATGTACAATTATAGAAACTGTTCTGGACCCTCCCACCCACCCCCACCCCCGCCATCTCTCTCTCTCTTCTCTCTCTCTCTCTTCTCTCTCTCTCTCTCTCTCTCTTTCTCTTTCTCTTTCTCTCTTTCTCACCTCTCAAAATAATAAAATCGATGTTTTTTTTAAAAAAGGAGCTCTTAAAAATCAATTCAAAACATTGTGAGTGCTAAAGAAACATCTGTAAAAGAGGTTGTAAGAAATGATAATACACTTGGCTAATAAAATGAAAATCTCTTTCAACTTCATTAACAATCAGAAGAGTACATATTAGAATGACTTCCTTATATATTTTTTCTTTTTGATTATTGCGACAAACACATTCAATGTCTACCCTGTGCCAGGAGTTGTTCACCAGAAGATTTCTCTGGCGAATATAGGCACACTACATTTTGCACTCTTGTAGTTAGGTATAGCTATGTCACTAAGCTGGTAATGGAATATGAGTGCTAGTGATTTAAGCTACCTTTGTAAAGTGGTTAACTCAATCCTCTATGATTTCTCTTTGCCCATGTTTGTTCACTAGATGGGAAAAAAATAACCAAGGATTCTGAGGCCCTAGACAATGGTGGAACTACTAGCTCAAAGGAGACTAGGTCCCTAAATGCCTGCCTGGCTGCCTGGAGCTGAATGTCCCTGCCAACCCATATCAGACAGTGAACTGAGCAAAAAACTTTGGGTTGTGGTCAGCCATTGAAACCCTGGGATGGTTTGTTGTAGCAGTTATCTTACCCTAACATATTATCAAAGTAGGAAAGATTACAATGCTAACATTATTAGCAAATGTGCCAGTTTCATTTGCTACATGTAGGATTTTAGGAGGATGCATTCTTTTTTAAAACAGCCTGTATGTATGAAGGACCTTTAATAATCACACTTTTTGGCTTAGTGATTCTATTTTTAGGAATCTATCATAAGGAACTAAGCAGAGAAGCAGATAAAGAATTTTCACTCAAAGAGGTTTGTTCATCACAGCTTCCAGCAATAAGGAAACTTATTAGATATGTTATCTGGCTTCCATAAGATGAACTATTATGATACAGTAATTAAAAATGTTTCTGAATATCACTAATGAGATCCTTGTGATTTAAAGTGAAAAACTGCAAAATTGTATGCGATTTTGTTTACATAGAAATATTGTATGTAAAACATGCAGATAGTGTGTATAAGCATTCTGCATAGAAAAAGACCAAAAAGAAGAACACTGAAAAGTTTCATAGTAGTTAATTTTCATTATGAGATTACAATTATAGCTTTCCTCTTTGTTTTTTCAGTTTTCAAATGTTCCTCAATAACTATGTAATTTTATAGACAAGATTATTTTTCTCTAAAAGAAGACCACATTAGCTATGTTACACCCAGCCCTGAAGTCTTATCTAGACCTATTTTGTGGGTGAATATAGTACTTGCTCGCTATGAGTTATTTTAGTGTTAGTGCACTCAGCATACCCTCCTTCCCCAACACATGTGTGTGTGTGTGTGCGCATGCACATGCACAGGTGCACACAAGTGCTTGCCAGAGTGACAAGAAGCCAATTGTAGGTGGCAGGACCTGGGCCTTGTATCAGAAGGAGGGAAGGTGGACCAGGAGGGTAGCTTAGCCTGAGCCAAGGCTACCTTTAGTGTCATGGCCACCTTCTTTTGACCAAAGTGGCTGTAGTATACTAGGGATGCAAAAAAAATGTATACACATTTTCAAAGACGTTATCTCTGTATTACTTTAAGGAGCTGAATTGAATTACGGTAGCAATGCATAGTATGACATGCACCCAGAAGATGGCATTACTCAAATGAATGCTAGTGTCACCATGTGACAGACAGTACATTCAAAGATAATAACAGAAGCATGGTTGTTGTTCAAGGAGTGCAAGACCATTTTGAAGTGGTGGTTTAAATTCGAGAACATGGTCAAAGTACAATGACAACGGAGGCATGAGTATGTAACAGAATCTCCAACACACCTGACAATTGCACACATTTGTGGCAACTTTGATACACATGGTAAATTGAAGCAGCATGCACAGCGATACAGGTAGACACTGGTCAACGTTGCTCAAGCAGTAGTTTGTCATAATTAGAAGCATCTGGATACTGATGGTAACCACTTTGAGCACCTTTTGTAATTGCAGAAGTCAAACATGACTTGTGTTCATCTTTCGTTATGGGTATATATTGAGAAAGTATTACAGTTTTAATACAGCTTTTTCTTTCTTAAAATATGTATACTTTGGCACTCTCTGTATATCGGTTTTTGGAATGAGGTGGATCGTCTTGAAAAGGTCTTGGTGGCAATCAGAAAATCTGTGGTTCACATGCAGAGTTCAACTGCGGTTGTCTGATCTTGTTTCCTTTGATATCTACAACCCAGGGATTTGTAACTGCTCTTGGCAGAGGATGCTGGGGAGAGGTTGAGTCTGAGTGGGGAGGAAGACTGGAGTGTTTCTGAGTGGTTTGATTCCTAGGTAGGGTGGCCTGCATGCCATCATAGCTGTTTATTTGTGTGCTGGAAGCTTCAGGAGTGGAGCAGAGAAAGTCCTCGCTGGTGTTAATTGCAGAAACAACTGGCAGTTAACACAGAGAAGAAAAGTGGTTGCTCAGATCCTGGGCACTAGTACCTTGGAAACAGCACACTTATGCTTTGAAAAGGATGTCTCCAAGTGAGATTGAATGTCTGTTCTTTCTGTCATCACAGAACTCCTACTGTGCCCCAGGCGCTTCTGTAGGCATCGGAATAGAAAAAATAAGTCTTTGAGAAGAGTTGTGACTCTTGTAATCCCATGTTATAGGGAGGAAAGACAAGCATAAATCACAATGATACACTGTGACAACTGCTAAATTGGAGTTCTCCGTATGAGACTTACACAGACGTAAAGAAATGTAAGCAGGTTTATCAAGTGCTGTAAATTCAATGACGATGGAAGTAATATTTGGGAAAGAGAAAGTGCTCTTACTCTAAATGTACTCCCATTGATCTACACAGAATCATGTCACTCGGAAGTGTAAAAGCAACTTGGTACAGAAGCAGGAACAACTCGCTCATTTACTTTAAATATCTCGCCTGCCTGATATTTCTGCCCTTGAATCTTTTCCTTAGTTACCTGGGAAACATTTTTAAGGACCGAAAACAAATATAAATCACTTCACTGTTAATGACCATGAAAATGATGCAATTTGTATTGAAATCCTCAAATAACCTGTGCTGATTACCTAATTTCTCCAGGTAAGAAAGGAGAAGTCAGGTGTTTCCCTTAATGAGTAACAAAACCAAGTATAATGTGTGAGATTGAAAGTGTCCAGGGAGTTTTAATAGATCTTCTCAACATTTTTTCCTAATTCAGATTCTGTGGGTTTTCGTGTTGCTGTGGGCAAGCCAGTTTGCCGTATGGAGCTTCAGTGGGAAGGAATGAGTTCTGTGATTGAGTTTGAATATGACAGAAAAAAGGCCTCAAAGGAGTTCAGCAAAGAAGACAGAGCAGAGAGAGTGTTAGCAGAGCATTCCTCTGGCTGGCCTAGGTCCAAGGCCCTTTAGGAAGAGGCTGATAATGTGACCAGCCTGAGGCTCTAAGGTTAGCTTCCCCAGTGCCCTGCTGCCGGAGACAGGATTTCCTGAAAGCACTGTGACAGTGATGACCGCCACCAGAGGGCTCGGGCGGCCGGACCCTCCCTAGAGGCAGCACATATCTGCCATGGGTTAGTGCCTTTCTTCTGGTCCTAGACCGGGCAGACATCAGCTGAGCATCTGCAGTAACAGACAGAGAAAAATCAGACATGGACCCTGTTTTCTAAGAAGTAAAAGTCTATGAGAGACACATGCCTTTCTTCATTCATCCATTAATTTAACAGACTTTCACTGCATGACCATCTGTACCAGGCACCGATAAGTAGATATAAGATGAGAAAACATAGCCCTTGCCTTGAGAAGCTCCCTATCCAGTGAGGGCCAAGCATAACACAACATGTTTGGGATCTGTTACTAGAGAAGATAGGGAAGCTGGGATGGCTCAGTGGGTTAAGCAGTGCTCGCTTTGCGGCCTCGGGAAGGGAGGATCGAGTCCCAGCCCCAGCCCGTGCAGACCCATACGCTGAACTGGGGTGTGCTTCTCATGCGGGAGGCCCCCAGTTCGGTTCTCTCCCCCTGCCCCCTCACCCCAGTTTGGTCCCTAGCTTGAGGGGGTGTGTCTCCCATGCGAGGGGTGGGGCCGGTTCCCTCCCTTTGTGGCCCCTGCCCACCTGTGTAGAACAAAACCATGTCAAAAAACTGATGACGAACAGCTATGGCAACTGCTCTGGGCCCTCCCCCTTCTCTCTGTCTCTCTGTGTCTCTGTCAAAAAAACAATAAAATACATCTTAAAAAAATAGAGAGAGAAGACAGTCCTTTTTCTTTTAAGCTTCTGGCCCCTGTCCTGTACCTCCATCGTTGGCTGACATACTTGCCCACTATAGAGTTCATAATGACTATTTAAAGGCTATCCCTCCCTCTGTTCTTCCCATCTGCTCTGGATAATAGTTTCATCTTAAGCAGAGTGTACCTTCAAAAAGTAAGAACACCCCTTTTTCTGCCTCTTGCTTTTTGGCTGCCCCTCTTGGCAGCCTTCTCCCTTCTCCAGCCAAAGATCCACCACATCTTCTTAGTTGAGGGGTTCAGGGGACACCCTGCACGTCCTTCTCCGCCTGACCACCACCTCCTCAAGCCTCCTCTAGGTTTCCACTTCCCAACTGGCTCCTTCTTCACCTCCCTTTTTGGCTCACTGGGCCCTTCATTTACACGGTCCTCCCTTCAGTCGAGGGTTAGATTCTTTCTCAAAACACACGAGCCATTATTTTATTTTGAAGGTTCCAGAAACCTTTATCTTTTCCCAAACCTCATCCCTCAAGAAGCTATTATTTCCCAGTACCTGAGATTCTGGCTGATTATTCTGGTCCCTGAAAGCCCACCTGGCCCGTGGAGGCATCCCCAAAGCCCCAGAAGCAGCGAGGGCAGGGGTCAGGGGTCAGAGGATGGACTCTGGAGTCCCACTGCCTGGATTTGGAGCCCACCAGCCCTGTACTTACTTTCTGTGGACTGTGGGGAAATCCACTCGCCTTTCTGTGCCTGTTTTCTCCTCTGTAACCAGGGGCAGTGCTAGTGACCGACTTCATGGAGCTGTTAGGAGATTAAATGAACTAGTATGTAAAGTGCTTAGTGCAGTGCCCAGGATACAGCGAGCATAGTGGCGGTCTAACCACAAAGTCTGCTGCGCTGTTACTGCCTTGGAACACTGGTGCTACCAAACACCAAGTGGGGCGCTGCCGCGCCTGCAGGCGAGCTCCGGAGTTAGAGGTTTAGTTAATATCTACACAGTTCTGGACGAGTAGCAGGCCCCAGCCTCAGATCCCACTCCCAGGAAAACACTCAAAGAAAATCAACCCTGTCACCTGCTGCCGAGCCTGACCAAGTCCCAGGCTGCCTGTGGAGCCCTCTTCCTTTTTAAAAAGATACCATCCTTTGGGGGAACACAGGTGGCCACCGCACTCCCCTAGGCAGATCGGAAGCAAAGGGAGGGGCGGTCTCTGTCCCCAGAGTCGTTTCATTGCCCCTAGTGTGCAACCCCAGCTGCTCCCCGAAAACAAAGAGAGCTAATTTCCACCCTCTTTCCACTTAAATCTCCCACCCATGATTTCATATGCCCTGAAAGGGTCCAACTTTCCAGCCAATCCCTGTCTTCGACGGGCAGATCTGCACACCCTCCCCTGCCCTCATGCTCCAGAAGGAAGTAGGAGGGTCTTTTTCTCCCTGGGTCACACTGCTGCCCAGCAGCCCAGCAGCCCCAGCCCTGGGCAGTGTGCTCCTATTGGCCGTGCGAGATGTCCATCAGGCTCCCAGTGCAGCTGACACGGCTCTGGGAAGAGGTGTGTGCTCAGCACAACCCCCTCATCCTGCTCCTCCTGGTATCATGGGGATCTCCTTTGCCTACACCAGCCATCGGACACTCATTCTGAGGTCATGTATCATTCTCAAAAAATACCCACTTGTGGGGATCCCGGGAGAGCTCAGCAGTGGGGCGCTTTTCTCGCAATCACGAGCTCAGGGGCTCAATTCCCAGCCCTGGCCCAGTGCAACCCCATAGGCTGGACTGCAGCGCCGCTGGTTACCACTGGGATGGCTCCGCAGCGAAGGTTCTCGCCTCCCATGCAGGAGTGCCCCCACCCCTTCGGTTCCCGCCCCTTATGGCCCCATATCCACCTGTGTGGAATGAATCCATGTCACAACTGATGACGTACAACTACGGAGACTGCTCTGGGCCCTCCCCCTTCTCTCTCTCTCACATTCTAAATAAAAAATATATATTTTTAATCCATTTGTATATTTATTTTTTGATCTGTCTCAATAAGAATGTAAGCTCCTCAGGGCAGGGGTTTCCCCTCCCCATGGTATTCAGTACCTTGCATGAAGCCTAACCCAGTAGGCACTGAGTACTCTTAGCTGGTGACCGGATTGCCCCACATATGAATGTTTAAGAACCTTAGAGGGACTGGTGCCAGCCCTGCAGGCGACGTGGGGCCACTGCTGGGCTGTGACTTGAGGAGTTCGTGCAGTGTGCCTACTGAGGCCTACAACGTTCCTTTGTCTCCAAACTAGCTCTGGAGATGACACCTTGGAAAAGACCTGTGTTTTCATCATTTAAGCCAGCCCTGTTTGTATGGGGTACAGGCAGTGTCAAATGACGGTTCAGTGCATAAACTCTGGGCTCTGATTGCCTGGGTTTCAATCCTGACTCTCCTGCATACTGGCTGGAGACTTTGGAAAAGTTAGTTGACTTTTCTGTGCCTGCATTCCCCAATGGTACCTCCCTCAGGAGTCGTTGTGAGGGTAACGTAAGTTAATATGTGTAAAGCACTTAGACTCCATATGCTACTCGGTGATCACTCAGGAGATATTTCCTAGCAGCCTCAGACTCATTATTATCTGAAGTAATAGATTATTACATTTCTCATCTTGGTTCACTTTGCTCTAGGTCAGCTGTGTCCAGCCTTTTGGATTCCCTGGGTGACATTGGAAGAATTGTCTTGGGCCACACATAAAATACACTAACACTAACAATAGCTGGCGAGCTTAAAAAACAAGAAAGAAAAGAAAAGAAATCTCATGTTTTAAGAATTTCTGTTGGGTCTCATTCAAAGCCGTCCTGGGCTGCAGGTTGAATGTGGCTGCTCTAGATGGTCTTCATGGCATAATAAACAGTCCTTCCGGAAATATTTTGTCTCCCAGCAAATCTGTAAGGTATACCCAGGCCCTTGGGATAGCATCTGTTTACTCATTCATTCATCCATTTATTCCTTTATTGAGGGTCTCGCTATACAAGACCTTCTGCTAGGTGGCAGGCCGTGAGTCTAATAGAGCCCAAAGAAGACCAGCTGTGGTGTCAGTGGTCAGTGTTCAGTGCCAGCCCTACCCTTGACCCACTGTGTGGCCTTGGTTTTGCTGTGAGGATTAAATAACAGGACTTGTGTCCCATATCTGGTGATTAGTAAAAGTTGATTCTTGACTCTTCTTTCACTTTCTTGATAATGGAATGCCGGGGTGGATTGGACACACTCTGATGCTGGGAGCCACCGTTCTGGTACTTTGTCCACAGACAGCTGGCATCTCAGGTAGGGAAGGGAGTGCTGCGAACAGTGGGCCCGAGTTCTTCGACAAGAAAGCTTGTGTAAATGGCGGCAAGACCGGAAACACGTCGGTGACTGCAGGACGGGTCAGGGTGCAGGCCCAGTGTGGAGACGCCCAGTCTGTCAGGCCCTAGGTGTGCAGCTTTCACGGAGGAACAGGCAGGTCCTGACACTTGACCTCAGCGTGTGTTAGTGGGTGCTGATCTGGGGTCTGGAACTGCCTCCTTCTGACATCTCTGGTCCTCACTCTTGTGCTGATGAGCCACTTCCTCTCCCTCGGGGACTGGGGCTTTTGTTGGTCCTGGTTGTTGCTTTCCATTGTGGGAGTTCCAGATCCAGAAGCCTGCGTGTGGTAGGGAGGGGAGTGGCAGTGTGTGTCGTTAGGGTGTGCCTTTCTGAACCCTGACATGGCTGAGCAGATCCTTCTCCTCTTGAGGTACGACCTAATATTAGGTGGGACCAGGGCACCAGGACAAGGAGCAGGAAAGATACGCAGAGGTGGGCTTGTGGGTAAGGAGCAGCAGAGTAGTGCCATCATTTGGGGGCACAGTGGCACCTCCTGTGGTCAGGCAAGCCATTCTCTGCTCTGAGTTAGATCTGTTGTGGCCCTTCCTTCTGTCCCCGCCATCCTGAGCCTAGAAGCCTCCTGCCATTTCTTCCCGGTGTGTAGGGACTCTCACTTTGGCCTGAACAAAATCAGGTGACTTGTTGGTCTTCATGTAGGATATTTGTAGAAAGGAGACAAGGTGGGGCCTCCATCCCCCAGGAACCATATGTTCTAACAGAATTAGATTGTTGGATTTTTTTGTTCACTGTCGAGGAAGGTTATAAATCAACAGGCGCAAACATCAAAAGGCCGACTCAGTCTGCTTGCTCCATGCTCAGTGCCCAAGAGGGTTTTCTCGAAATCTTATTTTCATCAGTTCCTTCCCTGCTCCAGAACCTACAAGCGCTCTTTCTTGCCCATCACATCAAAAATTCTCCTGGTGCCACTTTTCAGGGGCTTGGACAACATGCCTTTCTTTGTCTGTCTTCATGATTTTGTTCCCCCAAGCACCATTAGAATCCATCACTGTTTTCTGGGTTCCCGAGCAAGGCCTTAGAAACATTTCTGGCTGAGCCACAGTAAGGAAATGCCTTCCCTGGTTATGTGTGATAAACACAGGTATCTTGTCTTCTTTTTCAGTCTTTTGTATTTCTTTGAAAAAAGTAAAGGTTATGACTCATGAACTTGATTTCATGATAGACTAATGGGTCATGACTCAGAGTTTAAAAAGCATAGCTTGAAGCCTATTTTCCTAAAATCAGGAACAAGACAGGGATGCCCCCTGTCACCACTGCTGTTCAACATAGTACTAGAAGTTCTAGCCAGAGCAATCAGACAAGAGAAAGGAATAAAAGGTATTAGAATCGGGAGAGAAGAAGTTAAACTGTCACTCTTTGCAGATGACATGATCCTGTCTATAGTAAACTCTAAAGACTCTATCAGAAATCTTACAAATAATAGACAAATACAGTAGAGTTGCAGGATACAAAATCAATGTCTCAAAATCAACTGCATTTTTGTATGCCAACAATGAAACTTCAGAAAGAGAGATGAGAAGATCCATTCCCTTTGCCATTGCAAACAAAAAAATGAAATACCTAGGAATAAATCTAACAAAGAATGTGAAGGACTTATACACTGAAAA
>PVKE010017994.1:0-30085 GCA_004027555.1 Craseonycteris thonglongyai
TGCATATTGATAGCATTTTCCTTAAGGAGCAAAGTTCTTTTTTATGTGGCTGTGAATGTGCTGTTGTGGTGGTAATGACTTTTTGATATCTCATAATAAAATGTTGAGAAGGGTAAAATCCTTGTAATAGATTTTAAAGCAAAAATTGATTTTGCCTTTTATTGTACACTCTTTGAAACTGCTTTTCAGAGTTCATTTTCTTGGATTTTTCTAGTTATTGAGATCTGCTGTCTCTCATTATGCTGAAAATGATCTCAGATATTTAAAAATTGTTTTAGATAACATTTCTCTCCGGACAGAACTCAGACCAGACCGCGGCCAGTCCACCAGCTTCAAATCCCAGCTCGGCCCCCTGCCCACTCAAAGCCTTCGGCACACCGCCGTCATCCCGTGCTTCTCAGCTTACCCACCTGTAAAGTGGGGTCACGATAGAACCGCCCTTGGTACAGGTGTGAGGATTCAATAAGTCATAACCCATCAGAACATCCCAGAACACTGGTTGGCACAGAGAAAGCATACGACAGATACTGGAGGTCATGCAGACATCTTCAGATTCTTACCAATGAGGAAACACATTGTAGACTTAGTTCTCTCTGAAAAGTATCTTTAGGTGAGACAGTGGCTGATTTCTCTGATGGTCATCTTCTCCGCCATTAGTGACACCCCCAAATGCACTGATACAAGCAGGCCTGAGCAAACCTGGTGAGCGCAGACAGAACTGTCCTCTCTAGATTCCCCGAGACAGTTCCATCCACGCAAGCTCAGTACTTGCCTTCTCCCAACACGTAGACAGCAATGATTTAAAACCTAAACGCTGAAAGACATCATCTTGAACCACATGCCCCAAGTCTGGCCTTTGCTGTACGTCGTCTGTGTGGGGACGAGTTTGCTTCTTCCCCGCCCACTCCTCTAAGCTCCCGGGAGGCCAAGGCCCTGCACAGGTCAGGTGCACGGTGACTGAACTCCCTCACGAACGTGCGTTTAGGGTCCGGCTGGTGGACCCTTTGTTCTTAACCACTTCGCAATGCGTTCCTCCCTGAGTCCTGTCTGAGTGCGTGCAGACAGCCTCGCACCCGCTTCCCCGGAGCCTGGGTTCTGGGGAGAAAGCTGAGGCTGAGACCTGGCTCCCCACGAACGGACCGGACCCTGGCTCTGCCCCAGTTCCTTCAACCATAAGGGAGACCTGATGTAAACATCAGGGCTTTTCCATGGTGACAGGGGATTTCACCGGACAGTCCTTGGACAACAACGCCTGGCTATTAAAGTGAAGACTGATGTGCCTACATAGGACGGGATGTGACCTCCACGTACTGTGTGCTGACCCTCTGCACTCTCCCCTGACCTCGGTCAGGCATTTGGAGACGAGCTGACCCCCACCCCCACCCAGCTCTCCAGGAAGGACGCAGGACCCCCCAGTGCTTGCAGAGTGTGTTCTGAGCACCGGCAGCTGCCCGACAAGCGTCCTCGCCGTCTTGTGCTACTGCACGCAGGATAACCTGTCACCTGTGACCCCGCGGGCCCAACAATAGCGTGCACACGGCGTGACGCTGGGCCCACGGCACAGGAAGGCAGGCAGGGGGTGGGGTCCGCCTGCCCACGGGGCCGCTGTCCTCACGGGCAGGGACCTTTTGTGAAGGATGGAGTCCTTGCTCTACCGCCCGTGCCGGGCTGCACACCATCTGTTTACGTGCTATCCTTGAACTCACGGGCACCTTCCCCAGCCACGAATGGGTGGGTGCGAGAGAACCTTCTCCCGCTGAAGCGTGCCCACCCTTTGTTACATCTGCTACAAAATAAGGCACTTTTCTGTCGAAGAGAAAGCAATCATTAATTTTTCATAAGAGCAGCAAAGTTCTGAATAGCCGAGGGCCTCTTGAATAAAGAGCTTAGAGGTTCTGAAGAGAGAAGAATAGCAGAGCCCGGGGTGGGGGCGGGAGGTCCCTCCTTTCTTCGCGTATTTATCTTCCCCCGACCCCATCATGCCCGGGTAAGAAGGAAGAAGCCATTTATGCAAGCTAACAGTTCTTCAAATCTCACGGACCTCCATTTTAATCCTTATCAGTGCCTCCCTAAATGAATAATACAGTGACCTTCAGCGTTGTCTTACATTATGTGAGGTTTATTTCTAAAGACTGCTTTAGTTTTTTAAATTAAGGCAGAGGCTATATGTATTCTACTCAATTCTGGCTTTAGTGTTATCCCCAGTGTGACATTTATGTTCTTTTGCTTCTCTGGTATAAATAAATATCAAAGTAGGAGACCCGTGTGAACTCTACCAGGAACAATAAACTAAAATAATATGGCATTGATTTTGTTCAGGGTGTCTAAGTGTGTTTTTATGATTGTGTATGTTTATAGCTTCTTCACACAAGTGACATGAATTCTGGGCAATTAAAGAGGACGCAGATTTCCAGACATTTAGGAAGAGGCTCTGCTTCCTAATAGCTCTGCATTTCACCAAGTTGTGCTCCTGGACTAAAGCCCCCCAGACCCCAGACCTCTACCGTGAAGTCCAGGGAGTTATCGCCGTTTTGTATTGTTTCACGATATTGGTTTCAGGGGACCACATTAGGGGGCTTCATTGGGGCTGCTGAGGGGCTGTGTGTGGATATAACAAGTTAATAAGGAAGCCGAGACAGATCTCTTGACTCAATGTGTATTTTTCTTTCGGAATTTCCCGCAATCAAGTGATCTCAGGCTCTGAGTCTTGTTGGTGAGGTCTCCCCCTCTTTTTGTGCTGGTGGGTGAGGGAGACGCCCCAGCCTGGGAGCCCTGTGGGGTCACAGACAGGATTCTTTCACAGAGGAGAGCCCCACGGGACAGCGGCCACACTGAATAAAGACACTCGGTTTTCTCACCTCGCTCAGTCCTCCGTAGGGCTTAACTGTTTTTTGGGTTTTTTTCATTGTTTTGCTGTTGTCTAAATTACTCCAATAATACGTAAATACTAAGTCCTTGAAAAAATGTAAACAATGCAGGTAACTTAAAGTCACCTTGGCCCCCTCCCACCAATCTGTCCTCCAGCCTCTCAATAACTATGATGAGTTTAGTTTGTAGCCTCTGAACTGTCTTTATACATTTAAACACAACATCTGCGAGCCAGTAGTACTGAGCAACTAAGTCGCATGGTTTTTACAAGGGCTATCCCACACTGCTATGATATTGTATGTACCTTTCTGCATGTTGCTTTTTCACTCATTAGGATTTGTTGGTGATCTTTTTTTTTAGGATTTATTTTATTGTTTTTGACAGAGACAGAGAGAAGGAGGAGGGCCCAGGGCAGTCTCCATAGTTTTATGTCATCGGTTTTCGATACGGTTTCATTCCACACAGGTGGGCGGGGGCGCAAAGGTGGGAACCGGGACAGGGGCCTCCGCTGAGCCAGCCCGGCTTCCCCTGTTGGTGGTTTTTCCATGTTAGTCCATGCAGATCTGCTTTGTTTCAGATGCTTCGTAGTGTCTCATGGTGTACTTGCGCTGCAGTGACTTGGCTTTTCTCACTTCCAGGGGCACTTACCCACTTTCCCAGTTTCCACTCTTAGTGCTGCAGTGGTGTGCGGCTTCTTGTTCACAAGAGTGCCTCTCTGTGTTTGTACCAGTGCAAACAATCGCTGGGCCACCGCACATGTGAGGCGCACAATGTCACAGTTTAATCCACGGGGCCACGTTGCTCTCCACACTGGAGGTACCAATCTGCATGCCCACCAGCAGCAGATGAGGGTCGGTGTCTCCCTGTATCCTCATCAGTTCTTGTTATTATCAGACGTCAAAATGTGTGCTGCTTTAGTAGGTGCAAAATAGTGTCTCGTTATTTTACTGTATATTTCTCTCATTGCTAATGAGATTGACTCACTTGTTATGCACTTACTGGCTATTAGCATTTCCCCACTGTGATTGGCTTTTTAAGCACTTTGAGCATTTTTCTATTGGGTTGTCTTACTGGTTTGTAGAAGTTGTATGTGTGTATATGTGTGTGTGTGTATATGTGTTTGTATATATACTATATAACCAGGATATGTACTATAATTTTAAGATTTATTTATTTTTTGAGGGAAGGTGAGAGAGAGGGGTGGTGGGAGGGCCCAGAGCAATCGCCACAGTTGTGCAGCATTAGCTGTGACATGGTTTCATTCCACACAGGTGGATGTGGGGCCGCACAGGGCAGGAACCAAGCCAGGGGCCTCCCGCATGGGAGGCGGGAACATTTATCGCTGTGCCATCTTGGCAGTTACCAGTTGCTCTGCAGTTCAGCATATGGGTTTGTGCAGCCGGGGCTGGGGCTCGAACCTGAGACCTCACAACTGCAAGGCAAGCGCTCAACCCCTGAGCTATCCCGGCATCCCCTGCGCTGTAATTTTGTAACTGTTAGATATGCTGCAGTCTCCCAGACCGTGGCCTGTCCTTTACATTTGCATATGGCATCTTTTTGTCACCATTGTTTTTGACTTATTTTTCTCGATCTTCTTCTTTCCCCCAGATTTCCTTGCAAACGTGCTACGCCTGCCCCTGAGCTTGTCGTGCACTCGTTGCAATTCCTAATCATCAGATCTGTGTGGCGTTTGGAGCTGAGACGTCTGGAGTGACCTTGTTGGGGTCTCCCATTGCCAGTTGTGGGAGAGGCCCGTGTGGGAAGGAACAGGAACCACTACTCAGATCCGTGTGCTGCAGCCTCGGATGGGAAGCTGCTGCTTGGGTTTGGAGTTGGAGGGAACGTGGAAGTGGGAGGGTGAGCACAGTCGGATGCGGCCGGTTTTTCTTAGAGGTGTAATTGGGAAGGGAAAACAGGCCAGCTCAGCAGTTCACCTGCCATCTCCTCAGAAGCTCTGGGCCCACAACTCCCAGGGCCGTAAATCTCGGTTTTATTGCGCATGTCAAATTGGGACATATCTCACAACCACTGCAGTTAATTGGGAGATTATTAAAAAGCATGAGCAAATCCCGAGTTTCTCACCCAGAAAGTGCTGCCTGGGTCCAGCCAGAATGAAGCCACTCTTCCCCCCAAGTCCCTCGAGGAGCCGTGAGAAGACGTGGCCCAGGACAGAGCTCTGATTAGAGTGTGTCCGCCCAGCCTCAGGACTGGGGAAGCCTTTCCGAACAGCGCCAACGGGGCCGCCTTCCCCGGAGCTGTGACTTGGTAGCCTCCTTCCATCACCCGCTTTCTCACTGTAAGCGCGTTTACTTTAAAGGAGAGAGTAAACCTTGATCTGTAACACAGATGTTTCACTGACATGTAAAATAGTGACCAGGAGGGAATGTAATAGCAGCACAGCGACAACGGGGTCGTGAAACGCTCTGAGCGGAGGCCCGCTGTCTCGTTTAACGGGGGCCTAGGACCGCGGCGCTACATGCACAATGGCAGCAGCCTCGATGCACGGAAGGATTGAGAGAGAGCAGCTTCCTTCCTCTGAGGCCCTGGGCTGTGCTGTCTAAAGTCACGCTGGGATCCCCACTGTCCCTCACTAAGAGGACACAGGCTGGGAGAGGGGCCGGGAGTGCACGGTCAGGTGGAATGGAGCCCCTTCGGTCTTCCCCACCACCGTGTCCCCAGTCATTCGGAGGCCAGGTTGCCTCTTCCTCCCAAACACATGCTTTGTCGCATGTCCCCTTCGGGTGCAATTGCCCAAACGCATCAACTCAGAATTTCCTTCGGTGCCGGCATGCGTCTGCGGTGCGAGGTCCCTGCTCCTTGTGTCCAGACCAGGTGTGCTGGGGGGTTAGCTTGCTCCTGGGCATAGAAGCCCTGCTCCGTCCAAGCTCCCCCAGCCCAGGCCACTTCCCACTGGGGGCATTAGGGGCAGGGCGAGGTGGGGGCGGGAATACACTCAGTGAAATCGTTGCCTGTTTTAGGAAGGAAAACACTGGCTCCTGGATGTCACCCTAGTTGCTTACTTTGCTTTAGGGTCGATGTCAACATGTACTCACGGTTGTTTTTAAATACATTGAAATCACGCGTGCAGTTTTAGAGGGTAGGTGATGCCCGTGCGGGTCTTACATGATCGCGTTTATTCCCTGGCCCACCTTCTGGTGGGCTCCACGCTTACAATGGTCGCGGGCTTTTGTCCGGTCATTTACCGCCTTCAGCAGTGTTTGTCAACATCTTGCCGTGTCAGGTGGGAGTTCCGCCTGTCCCACCACCTCCCCTTCGGCTTTGCCTGTGGCTTCCTTGTGCCCTGGCCTGCCTGATGCCCAGTGCTTCCCGGGGGAGCCGCTCACTCACGCCCCAAGGAAACCCGCAGGATCCTCGCCTTCTTACGGTTCCGAGACTGTGCGGCGGTGAACACGATTTCATGCCTGAGGATTTCAGGCTTTTGTAAAGATATCGGTTCACTTCTTATCTTGTGAGACTGTTATAAATGGTATCTTTTTTTTTTTAATTTTAATTTCTGATGATTCACTGTTAGCGTATAGAAATACAATCGACCGTGCGTCATGGACCTTGTTAAACCCAACATTGGTTATAGTCTAAGGTGACCAGACGTCCCGCTTTGGGCGGGACAGTCCCGATTTTGAACAATTTGTCCCGCGTCCCGCGGCGTTTTAAAAAAGTCCCGATTTTTGGAAAGAATGCACGACAAGCTAGGGAACGGCGGGAGATAGACCCAATTTTTAATCAAGAACTCCCTCCCCCCGGTCAATGGTGTCCCGCTTTACCAATGTTAACATCTGGTCACCTTATTATAGTCGTGTTTTTGTACACGGTCTTAGAGTTCCTAAGTAGACAATCCTGCCATCTGGAAACAGTTGTGCTTCTTCCTTTTCGCTCTGGACTTTCGTTTCTTGTACCAGCACCCCCAATGGCTAGAAGCCCCAGGGAGCTCTCTATTGAATGGGAGTGGCGAGGCCGACACTCCTGTCCCGCCTCTTGTTTCTGGGGAGAACTCTCAGTGTGTTGCCACTAAGTGTGACGTTAGTGTATGTTTCTGTAGATGCCCTTTGTCATATTGGGGATGTTCCCTTTGATTCCTACTTTACTGAGAGTCTTATCAGGAATGTATGTTAGATTCTGTGAAAGCCTTTTCTGCATCTACGAGTATGAAGATGACCACACGGGTTTTTTTTTATAGCTCGTTAATATGGTAAATTACATTGACTGATTGTTTCATATGAAGCCAACTTCACGTTCCTGTGATAAACCTTACTTTGTCATGACATAGGATACTTTATATATATCTTGGGGCCCGATTTACTAAAATTTTGTATAGAATTTTTCTAATTTCACGAGGGATATTGGTCGGTTTCCTTTGCTTGTAATCTCTTTGTGTAGTTTTGGTATTAGGGCAAGACCGACTTCATAGAATAAATTGTAAAATATTTCTTTCTGTCTAATTCCCAGGAAGAGTTGTGTAGAATTGGCATTTTTTTCTTCCTTAATGTTGGATATAATTCACCCATAAAAGTCATCTGGCCTGGAATTTTCTATGTGGGAAGGAGATTTTTTTTTTTTTAATTAAAAATTTCTTTAGTAGCTATAGGGCTAGTAGGTTATCTATTTCTTCTTGAGTGAGCTCTGGTGACTTGTGTCTTACACGACATTTGTCTGTCTTACGTCGGCTGTCACATTTGTTGGCATAAAGTTGTTCTCAGTACCCCCTTATCGTCTCTTTAGCATCTATAGAAGATACCGTGATGTCACTTCTCTCAGTCCTGTGATTGGCAATTGTTTCTTCTTTTATTTCTTTCTTAATAAGACTGGCTACAGGTATACCAATTTCATTGACCTTTTAAAAGAACCAGCTTTTGAGCTCATTAATTTTTCTTCTGTTTTTTCTTTTTTCTATGCCTTTGTTCTCTGTTTCTATCTTTATTATTACCTTCCTTCTACACAAAGTTTGACTTGCTCTTCTTTGTTTCAGTTTTTTTAAGAGGGAAATTGAGACTTCTCTTCTTTTCTAATATAGGCAGGTCGTTCTATAAATTTCCCCCTACCTGCTGCTGTAGTGGCAGCCTTCAGATTCAGATATGTTGTTATTTTTATTCAGTTAAAAATACCTTTTACATTTCTTCTTGAAATTCATCTTTGACCTACAAGTTAATTAAAAGTATGCCATTTTGTTTCCAAATATTTAAGGATTTTCCAGAGATCTGTCTGTTGCTGATATTTAATTTAATTTTATTATGGTTAGAGAATATGCTTTGTGTGAGTGAAATCTTCTTTAGTTTATCAAAACTTGTTTTATAATCCACAATATGGTCTATCGCTATAAATGTCCATAGGCTCATGAGAAGAATGTGTATGCTGATGTTGCTGGGTGAAATAATCTATGAATGTCTATTAAGTATGCTGTTTAATGGAGTGCCCCCAGTTCAGTTCTTGCCGGGGCCCTTGCCAGAGGCCCCCACCCACCTGTGGAATGAAACTATATTGAAAACTGATGACATACAGCTATGGAGACTGCTCTGGGCCCTCCTCCTTCTCTCTGTCTCTCTGTTTGTCTCTTTCTGTAAAAAAAGAAAACCAATTTTAAAAAGTCTTAAGAAAAGATAACTGTTTAACAAAAATAATAACTTAATGGGGAATTTGTAAATCTGTAGAGCTTAGATGTGTGGAAATAGTGGCACAAAAGGTTGAAATGGGGGAAATAGAAATATACTATTGCAACAGTGTTATACCATATGTGAAGTGGTGTAAAATTGCTTGAAGGTGGATTGTCATAAGCTAATATGCATAATATAAACCCTTAAGCAACAACTAAAATAACAACAGCAACAACAAAAAAGAGTTATAACTGATAATCCAACAAAGAACACAAAATAAAATTGTAAAAATATATTCAATTAATCCAAAGTAAGGCAACCCAAATTCATAATCTCTAAATGGACTCCTTGAGGGGTGGAGACTGTGTCTCATTCATTTTGGAATTACCTCGGTGCTAAATTGGAGTTCTGTAAATGTTTGTTTAGTGAACGCGTGAGTGTGTGATGTGCTTGATAAGGCTGCAAATATAGAGTCAGGACTGAAGCTAAGGGTGCTGTAGTTAAAACCTTTGCAGGGAAATGCAGTTTACCCTTCAGGATGTTATTCTCTCAGGGAGCGGTTAACATTAGCATCCGCTTCTGCCTTTGTGGCAGACGATACTTCTTTAAGATGCTGTCACACATTGTTAGGTAGAATGTGTTTGCAACACTTGGGGGAATTTTATTCTTGGCCATTTGTCATGGTCGTTTTCTAATCTGATCTCTGTGTGAAAATTATTATGGAGAACAGAGAAAGATATCTTTCCAATCCATCTATCCTCTTGTTTTATTTTTCGTAATATCACTTTAGTCCTTTCAAGGATTCTTACAGTTCGATGTATAATTATAAAGACAGATGGATATATTTTAAGGCCAAATTTTCTCAATTTTTGTTTCTTTTCCTTTTCTAAGGAGTGCACAACTGTATCACATAGTCATCAAATCTTTCCAAGATTCTGATGCTGAAAAATTTGAGTAAGGTAATCAAAATAAGTCATTCCATTAATTCATTGGCTTATAAAGACACATAGCACGGTGGTCTTGAGTATGGTGGAGGCTGATTGGCCATGTGGAGCTCCACCTCTCACGGCCTGTAAGACGCCCCCAAGTCTTATCTCATCTATAAAATAAGGTAATGATAGAACCTTCTTGGGTTGTTATGAAGGTTAAATTGGTTTTTGCTTATGAAATGTTTTAAGTGGTGCTTGATACATGGGAAGTACAATATAAGCATTAGTTAATAAAAAAAGAAGACAAAATAAAATGAAGTAGAATAAAATAAAAATACAGCTTTACTCCATCTTTCTGCAGTTTATCTAGTCTGCCTTTCCCAAGAAGTAATAACTCCACCCTCTATGTCAGGGGTGTCCAACCTTCTGACTTCCCTGGGCCACACTGGGAGAACTGTCTTGGACCACACATAAAATACAACACTCATGATAGCTGATGAGCTAAAAAGTCTCATAATGTTTTAAAAGGAAGTTTACGAGTATGTGTTGGACCTCATTCAAAGCCATCGTGGGCCGCACGTGGCCCTTGGGCCATGGGTTGGACAAGCTTGCTTTATGTGATCAAAATATGCCCTACTTTAATTTTGGGAAATCACTGAATATTGGGGGGAAAGGGGCCTTTCCTAATTTTATTTTCTAGATCTTTTATGTAGCAATGATTTCTGGCCCCCTACTTATTTCACCGGGCCGTGTTTAGCAAGATTGTTTTCCTCGGCACTACATCGTTCCTTTTAGTTCAAAGTTTCGGTTTTCCTCAATTCTGCCTCTGAACTGCCCCCTCCCGCCACCAGCTTGACTCCAGGGGTTTCCCGTTATAACAGGTAAGGTCTGCCCTCACCTCTGTCGTACGGCTGTTACCCGGGACACTTTACCACCCAACGCTTTCCCGCTGCATCGAGGTCCCTCCTAATCTCACATCCTTACTTTCTGTAGAGTTCCGATTTCACAGGTGTCTAAGCTTGCAACGTTATTTCCAGTTGTTAGAGACACACATTTGATTTATCATTCCTTTCATTTTTAAGTTAACTTATTCATTCTATTATTTAGTTAGTATTGTAATTTATAGTATGTATTTTGTGCACTATGTTTTATTGTTATTTTCTTTAAGAATATTTAATATTGTTTTATTACTTAGCGTCCTCTGTCTGGGTCATTATTGCCTTAGCATTTCATGGTCCAGATGATTAAGAACTTGTTAAGGGGCTTAATCAGCAGTCAGAGGATGATTTTATTTAGTAAACATACGACTCAGTGAATGGCTCTTTGAAATTTATATTGGCTTTTCTTTTTGTCCCATGGTCTCGGTCTACAGGATGCCGTTCTGGGGACTTCTGTGCACAGCAGCACAGCCTTCCATTTGTTTCTAGCTGGGTGTGTGAGGCAGGGAGACAGACAAGTGGTTTACAGAAACAAAGACAAGGCTATAATGCAGATTTCTTGATGAGAGTTACATTCAATACATCCCAGTCCTGTCCCATCAGGCGACTCGATAGTCGTCCACAGGGCACCTCAGATGCTCACGCGCGGTCCTCCAGCCGCCTCCCGCCCGGGGGCAGCCGCGGTCCTCCTTCTCGGGGTGTAGCTGGCCAGGGCCCTGGCTGTCGGAAGAGAGCTTGTGGCTGAGGCTGCATGTCACCCCGCAGCCGTGTTATAGCAACTGCCGGACAATGGGTGGTTCCAATAAAGGCACGCTGTGACCGGTCACAGTCTCTAAGCGAGTCCTCCTGGTGATTGGGCCTGCCATTCCCAGAGCTGCGGTTATTACCAAACGTGAACCTGTGCGGAGAACAAGGCAAGATGGGGTGATGGCATTCTTGAATGCTTTTGCTTAAAATTACGTGTTCTCTGGCATGTGTGTGTGGACACACAAGCCCCGCCCCTTTGCCACCTGGCCCAGTGTGACTGCTAGTTCCCGCTGTGGTCCTTCTCCGGACTAACTCTCTAAACGCTCCGAGAAATACGGGGCCCTTTATGTGTGTGTAGTGTGAGCTTTGCTGGCTCTTAAAGCATTATCTGCTATAAATCCCTAAGTGTTCGAAGTGGGAAAGCATCTTTTCTCTAAATTTTGCAAATAGCATTGATGTGCATGCGTATGTGCTTAGGCCGTTCACACACTTACTGGGCAGTAGGCGTGCCGGGGAGAAGCAAACCGTCAGCTTTTAACACTGAAGCACGGCTCTCCCCCGCTCATTTCCTCCAGGAGAGGCGTTTAGGAGAATGAGAGCCCTCACTGGCCCAGCGATTAGGAGCCTTACTGGGAAAAAAGGTCAGTTCTTTTCCAGACTCGGGATCATGCAATAATAAATGTGGATCTAAGCAGTCGCTCAAGTGCTTTTCTAAGCGATGGTTCCATCTATAATCACACACATCCTCCTTTTATTTCATGAATGCCAATAAAAGCTGACAAAAAGCCCTGCCATTTGCATGTTTCCCATTTTGTCTCAATGTGGAGCCCAGTGGTTGAATAGTCTCACCTGGAGCCAAGAGAGGAAAATGAAACTTATTTCCTGTGTCCCACATTGAGTGTCACAGGTGTAGAGAGCAGGTATTTGGGGTGGGAAATACCACTGGGGAGTTTTGCGGGGACAGTGGCCTGACACGTGGGGTCCATGGGAAGCTGAGGCCTCTCTTCTCCTTGAATGCGCTCTGTTCCTGGGTGTTTTTCAGGTGGAGGTATTGCACTTACCATGAACTAAGATGCCAAATCATCACACCCTTGGGAGATAAGCAGTTAGGACAGAATTTGGGTTTATATTAATACTCCATTATCAAGGCAGGTGCTTCAGACACATGGAGGGAAGATAATGCAGAGATGTGGGTTCTCGACTCAGAACACCTGTTTCCAACCTGAGCGTCAATTGCTAAGTGATCCGGGTCTAGTCTCTCAACCTCTCTGAGCCTCAGCTTTTTTCTGTGCACAGTAATAGCTAGCCACAGGTTTGATGTGATCAGTAAATGGGTTAATACGTGCAAAACAATTCACAAATAATCAGCACTAAGTAAATGCTAATCATTGTGATTTTTATTATTAAGTATTAAGAGGATTTTTCACTAAAATCAAAAGAATGGAGAAAACCGTGTAACTGTGCTAACGTGGGGATTGGCTAAATTTTGGAATGCAACAGCATACCGTATGTCAAGATCCTGGGAAGCCATTCCTGATATAATAAGTGAAAAGAGCAGGGTACAAAACAGTGCATGTAGTATGATATCAATGCAGAAAAGAAGAAACATTTATATGGGAATACACTAAAAACGGGGTAAGGGGAGCTGTAACGTTTTTCCTTGTCCCTTTCTATAGCTCTCAAGTTTTGTACAGTAGACGTGTATTCTTTTTGTAGTTTGAAGAAAAAAAAAAAGACGAATTTCAGTACAAAACGAGGCCCTGTCATAACCAGATCCCACGTGACACTCAGGATGTTCTAGCTCGGATGCACATACCAGGCTTCCCTGGGGAAAATGTCTAAAGGCGCCAAAACTTATCTTCTGGGGTTTTTTCAAATCGCAATAAAAGAAATCTTGATCCACCTGCTCTTCGCTCCCTAGGCCCTGTCTCTTGCACTGTGAGTCTTTCTCTTCCGAGTTCAGTTCCTCTTTTAGAACTAGTTGTGAATTCCTTATTCTCGCATGTAGACATATGACAGTGAGGAGGAGAGCGTGTGCATCCCCTAAATTTTAGCAAGAAGCCTGTCTTGCCGTCCCCACAGGGTGGGAAATGCGACAAGGAGAGTTTGTTTCATTCCTGCTTCAAATCACGCTCAACACGCGAAGCAGTCGTTTTGGTCACGAGTAGCGGTGAAGCTTCACGAGTCTGGGGGTGTGCTGGTTTTGCATATACTAGAGGGAGGAGCCAAGCCCTGGGGGTGACTTCTGAAGCCGTCTCTGTTTGGGGACCCTCCCATATTTGCAGCATCTTCAGACAGACCGACCTTAGTCTGCCGGACCCCACTTCGTCCATAAGCCTGGGCGTCTGAAACGGCCCGGAGTTCACATCTCCCTGGGGCACCCTCATCAACGACTGCGGGGAACGGGGGCATAGATAGCCCCGCTCCCTCACTCTTCGGCCGTGCTAATTCCCAGGCAGGCATTTGGCACAGTTTTCCAGCGTTTCCCTCTGAGGTTCCACTGCAGTCACCCACTGCGATCGCGGACACCGTCCCTGTCCCATCTCCTCGGTCTCCCAGGAAACGGTTTCTGAGCAGGTCTCATCCATCTCTCCTTCCACTTCATCCGCTCTTCACAGACCTGGCAGACGAGGGCCTGACTGTTTCCCAGTGCCAGCCTCGCTCAGCCTGCCGCCTCACGCACCCCAGTGTGAGAGAAAACCCCGCTTCTCACAAGGTTCTCCAGCTAGTGGGGAGCAAGCCTGGCTCTGCACGGCTGCGCATGTAGCAGGGTGGGCCTCTTGCGGGCGTCTCTCCTTTCAGACTCAGCCCCGTCTTCCTTCTCACTTGGCTTTATCAGCTCCGTGGGGTCTGAGCGCCCCGCACGCCCACAGAGGCTGCGTGGAACCCGCATCGCAGCGCATTAGCACGCCGAAGAACACGCAGTCCCCGGGCAGATAATAAATTTGATTTTGCACAAGTGCCACCCTGTATACTTTGCTCATAAGGCGATCTCTCAAGTGCATCTTTTTTTTGAAACACAACACAAATAGTCAGGCGAAGTAAAAATGGGTTGCGCGGTGGGTTGTGTACTCAGCAGAAAGGACGCGGGCAGAGCGGCCGTGCTGATGTGCTTATTTACCAAGGTTGCCGTCTGGGAAATTAATGTCTGCTCTCGCTCAGTAATTAGGAAAATTTAGGACCCCTGGTGCTCCGGCATCTTGCATTAAAGGCTGTATGTCACTGGTGTTTTTTGTGAGAAGTTGCTGGATTTCTGTCGTTAATAACAGGCATAAACCTAGCCAGCACTAGAATATGCATTACATTTAATCAATTTGCTATTTATATTCATTATGTATGTCCTCCATTTTGAGTCATGAAAAATGGAAAGGCCGTTGCAAACAGAAAGAATGTCGTGGGTGCGCATGATGTAACAAGGGCCTCAGTGCCATTAATCGGTCAATTGTGCCTGTCAGTCCAGTTGAGGTGATTAAGGCAGGAGGCCCATGAACACTAGGGTCTCCCCAGCCCCGGGAGCCCTGGTCAGTGCAGCAGCATCCAAGGGCATCTGTGCCGACAAATTCATTCAACCCGTGTTGGCTGAGCACCTACTGCGTGCGGGGATGATGGGAACGCTGCGGGCGCCACAGAACACAATGTAAATGGAGTCTTTAACCCGGGCCCCTCTGCCTGGTGGGGAGGGGGCAATGAACCGTAGATCTAGAGTCTCCGGCAGTAGTGAGACCCCCTCAGGCCCCCAGGACCAGAAACGGGCACTGAGCGTGCTGGGGGGCAGTGAGGGCAGGCCTCTTTGGGGGAGTGACCTCTGAACAGAGGTCACCTGAAGAGACAGGACAAGCTACATGGCTCCCTGGGGGCAGGCTGTCTCATTCACAGGACACTCCCGTTCTGACACTCGAGAAGAAAGGGGAATCCTGGCAGTTATTTCTGTTGGACCAGCCGACCGCGCTAGAAGACTGTCTGCTGCCGCTGTCTGTGACAGTGAACACTGACCCCTGCGATTGCCCCGAGCGCCTCTCCTGGTGCGCGAGGCCCTGGGTGACCAGACTCGCGTGCTGTGTATGTCCTCACCCCTGGCCCTTCCTCGGCTCAGTCCGCCAGCTCCTCCGCACTCCCTGTCTCTGCCCGGTGCCCTCTGCCCCAACCCGACTCCCCGTTCACCTCCTCCTCGGAGCCTCCCTGACCCCTGGGCCACGGTCACTTCCCGCCCCCTCCTCCTGCTTAGTGTCACCCACCACGTGCTGTCTGCTCGCCTGCTTCCTGACTGGCTCCCTCACCCCAGCGTGAGCTCCGGGAGGTCAGGGACCCGTCCTCCGAGTCCAGCGCTGCATCCCAGGGCCTAGAACAGGGCAGGGGCCGGAGGCGAGGCTCAGGGGCCCGAGATGAATGAGGGAGCCTCCCACTGAGCTACCCAGTCAGTCAGCCAACCCGCTCAACTATGGCTCCGAATTGACGGTTTGGCTTTCGCTTCTGGTTCCAGGCCGCTGAAGCGTGGCCGGGACTTCACGTGGAAGAAAGGGGTGTCCGTTCTGAGCAGAGTCCTTTGCGGTTTTGAGGCGAGTGGAAGAGACCAGGGACCACTGATATTCTGGCCGTTCTGCTCCGTGCGTCTAGGATCAATCGCTATGCATTTTTAAATAACTTAATGCTTCTTTTTGATATATTGACCCGTTTTTACGGGCTGCGTGCTATGTTACTATCTTTGAGGGTGACCCATGGCCGATTAGTATTTCAGCAGTGCCGCGGCTTTCGAGTCGATGGCCTCAGACGTCTTGCTAATACTCCATCGCATCTGGAAAAGGTATCCAAAGAGGGAGATGTTGCCCTGTGACGGTACCAGGTCCCCAGTTCACTCCGGGACATGATCACGGCACTCCTGTGTGTGTGTAATGTGTGCCGGCCTCTGTGGCAGGTGTGAGGCCAGGTGAGGGAAGCATGGTGTCGCCAGCTGCTAGGAGGAGCTGACGGCTCCCCACAGAGGTTCCAAAGCCCCCTGCACACACGACCCCCCGGGCCCTACCACGCACACCCGGCCCCTTCCCAGCTGTTGAGTCAGCTTCTCGGCTGGGGGCGCACAGCCATGGTACCCCTCTGCCCCTGCAGCCACCAGCAGGGGAGTAGCTTCAGGAACACACAGGCTTGCCGGGGTAAGGAAAGCAACCGTGTGCAGACAGAAAGGCTGCGCCGGGACAGCCCTGGGAGGGCCGCCAGGAGCGTCTGCAACGAAGGCCGGCCCCCACAGGTGGCACTGCGGACACGCTCACCTAGGAAGCCGCCGTGCCAACTCCGGCTGCCCGATGGGCTCACCTGGGTGCTCAGAAAACGTAGACACCAGAGTGGAGACCCCCTGGTCTCAGAGAAGGACGGACAGACGGATGATAAAGCGGGACAAGGGCCGTGGTGACAGCTGGTAGGTGTGCACCGGGACATGGTGACCGTTCTCTTCGGTGCATCGCTACAACTCAGAGAGCAACGTCTTGCGCAGTCAGGAGGCCAGCTGCCCTGGTGTCGGGCAGCAGATCCATGTTGCATCTGTTTATCTTCCCCTCCACCCCTCAGAAAACAATGAAAAGTGGCAAATGACATTCTTTATTTTTCCGACACAGGGCCAAGCAAAATATTTTATTTTTCTGTGTCAGCCAGGAATTGGAGATTGCACACTTAGTCAAACCAGGGACTTTAATAAACATAGTGGTTTCTCAACCAGAAGGTGTGAGGGAAAGGCAACTACGAGAATGCTCAGGGTACTTGTCAAAGGGGAGAAGTTCCCATGTCCTCTAAGGTCATTTTAAAAGGTCAGAGTTCTGCAGGTACAATGGGGACGGTGACCTGAAACTCACCCCTTCAGGCCTCCTGGCCTTTGAGAGCGAGCATTACAGCGTTTGCACCGAGAAAAAGGAAATCTTCCTGGCTCATTACTTGAGGCTTACTTGATTCCGATGAAGATCAAGCTTTGCTTTCTTTCCTCCCTTGAATATAGGTGAAAAGACCAGGAAAATGAGAATGGTTTCGCACGGGCTGCATTGTCGCTCCGAGGGGCACTTCTGAGCGCCTCGCTGAGATGCCCCGGTCTGTCGTGCAGTCTGAGCTGGTTTACTAACGCTGCCCTTGTCCCAGCCCAGTGGGCACTGCACCCACGTAAGCAAACAGGTGCCAGAAAAACCTGCCAACAGGGCGTCCAGTCCTCACAGCTCCCTGCACGCTCTCCGCCTTCGCTGAGATGACAGGAGTCTGTCCCCAGCACTCACCCAGGTGCCGGCGTGGCCGCTGGGAAGAGCGCCCACTCCCCAGACCCGTCCTGCCGCGCTGCCTCCGGGCTTGACTAGTTAAAGAAAGCGACCGTGTACACGTTGAAAGGACGGCTCAGGGCAGTGGCGGGAGGTCCTCGATGGGGTTCCAGCCGCTGCAATCTGGAAGCGAAGGCCTGTCCCCCACAGCTGTGCTCAGCCCTGGCTGCACACCGTGCTCACCTGGATGCTTGGCAAATACTGACCCCTGAGCTGCCCACGGGTTCCGGGGGGCGGGGGTCACAGGTGTTTTTTGTAAAAGCTCCCAGAGGAGTCTAAGGTGCAGCCAGGATCGGGAACCCCTGACGCAGTCCCGGATTAGTGGCTGCAGTGGGTAATCAGGGAAGTAATGTTGGTGGCACACTCCACCCGGCTCCAGGTCTCGGGGTCAGCAAAGGGCACAGACTCCTTGTGAGGGGAGGACCATGAGCAGGGACGATGAACGAGATGGTGTCGGGACCGAGGTTCCTTCTGGGGCTCTCTGGCTGCTTCTTGCCCTGCAGAAACCATGATGAGCCAGACAGACGTCACTTCCAGACAAAGGCCTGGCATGCAGCTCCCTGCTTGCGTGAATGCCGCGGAGGTGAGAAAAGCCGCTTGCAAAGGAAGGAAATACTGGGGACTCTGGTGAGCTCTCCCTTCAGGGGGCGCCATGGGCAGTGTGACAGGTTGGTGTAGTGAGGGGTCAAGGCCACCGTGGAAGCCGCAGGCAGGGACTGGCTGGGGCTGCTGAGCACACAGATGTCTGCAGAGATTTTGTGGCCCTTAGGCCACACCTCCATCTCCCTTCGCTCCCAGGACAAATCAGGCTGGACGGGTCGAAGCCAGACAAGGGTGTGATCCCCCCGAGGTCACAGGTATAGCCTGGTCTCATGAGGGGCTCAGGCACCATCACGCCCCGAGGTTCATCCAGCCTCAGGATGGAGGCATGAGGGCCGGGCACTGGCTCCAGGCTGCCCCAGGCTCGGGGGGGCTCCCCGTGAGAGAGGGGGGCAGCTCCCTTGGGGGTCGCCTGGTCCTGCCAGGCCACAGGGTGGCAGTGGCTGCATTTCCCTACTGAAGGCCAAGGTCAGGAAGGCGCTTTCGCTACCTTCCGAGGTGCCGCTTGAACTTCCCGGCTGAGACCCACAGGACAGTGGGAATTGGTTTTCACACTTTCCTTTCATTTGGAAAGTTTTCACATCTGCTGAAAAGTTGAAAAAAACCTGATACACACTCATATCCTTTAGCTGGATTTCCCAGCGGTTCATACCTTGTCACATTTTCCTTACATCTCTCAATATATCGATATAAATATTAGGTAGCTAGACGGAGGTATATAGTCAGATCGTTCACTGAGCTGTATAGTTGTGTGTGTTTGCTGAACTATTTGAGTGTTTTAGACGTCTTGGCATTTCACTCCTAAACACTTCAGCAAGTACCTCCTGAGTATAAAGACATTTTCCTACATAGCACCGCGAAATTAGCATTGGTTCGATAGTATCACCCAGTTAGATTTTTTGCTTAAAATATTTTCCTGACATTTGATATATAAAAAAATATAATCCTGACATTTGATCGTGCTTTGAAGCTGAGTGTCCACCAACATGATTTCATTTTATTCCCACAATCCTTCTGAAGCAGCTGTTACCCTCCCCACCTTGTAGACGAGGAACGTAAGAACCAGAGAGGCTAGTGAGCTACTCCGGATCACACAGCGAGTGAGCACCATGGCTGGCCTTCCAGCTCCAAATTCCACCCACTTCCCATGACTTGGCCAGGGTGGTAGGTTTTTTTAGAACTTATGCCCTAGAACATGTCTCTGTATTATTTTTTCCCCTCCAACCTTCTCATCCCCCCAAAATAGCACAGCTCATTTCTCCAGCTTCCCGCTGGGATGCCCTGGGGTTGCTGGCTGCCCACCCTGGCCTCCGCCTGGCGTGGGGGTGAGGGTCCGGCCACACGTGTGGACACTGTGTTTAATTTAAGCCCCGTGATGGATTGCCTGGTGTTTCCCACACGCGCTGTGCTCAAGCCTCCGATCTTCCGTGGCCAGCGGGTGGGGAGCGCCCTCCGTGAGCCCTCGGCTCCCCCGCCCTGATGGGAGGCCCTGGTGGGCGTGCTCGGGGGCAGGGACAGCCTCCCTGCAGCCGGGGCTCCTGGCACTGTCACCGTTGTCACCACGCCAGTCCCAGCCAGCCTGACTCCTGTGGGGAGCAGCGGCAGCACCTCACAGAGTCCAGGACAGCCCCCCGCACCCCGTCCCCTGCACGGGCAGCCGGACCACCTCAGAGATGCCCACTGCCCTTGGGGGCGAGTCCGTGGGTGGTGCTGTAGCCCGTGTGACCCCACACTGACCTCGCTGCCCCCTCTCAGGCCCTGCTCCCCACGCCGCCCCATCTGAGCCATAGAGGCCATCTGGGCCCGCATCAGGCCTCTCGGTCATCAGTGCCCCGCCCCCCACCCCCACCCCCAGTGCACATCCACTCAGGCTTCCGGGCACAGTGTGAGGACGCTCCCTGAGCCCCAGGGCGGGGCCCCCATAAATGCTGTATCAGCCAGTCCCGGGACCCCGGCTTCCCATTCACGCGAAGCCACACTGTCGCGTGATTGCGCCGTTTCCTCTTGGACGTGTGGAGATGGGCCATGTCCGCCTCCCCCAGCACAGTGCCTGGCACACACGAGGTGCTCGGCGCAGCCAGGGGACGGAACGGGGGACGCGAAGTCAGGCGTCCCAGCGGCCAGGCTTCGTGCCCGCGGCTTACGTGACGGAAGTGACGGGGGAAGGGGAAGAAGTCCAGGAAGGGGCCGGGCAGGCACTGGGCAAGGTTCCGCAGAGACTGAGGCAGCTTCAGGGGACTCTGGAGCGGACTGTCCCCTCCAGGCCGGGGAGCCGAGCTTTCCCCATCCCAGCCCTGGGTCCCCGGCTCAGGGCTGCTCAGGGGCGTCTCAGCTCTCTGCTCCTGCACGTAGAGTAGCTCCGGGAGCCCTGCCTGCTCACCCTGGAGGCGAAGCTACAGCCAACTCTGGCAGGACCACGAATGTGATGAAAGGGGTGAAGGGGGTCCAGATGGGACCCCCGCGATGCCAGCCACGCCAACAATGAGCCTAGAAGAAGATTCCCGAGAAGATTCTAAACCAATGGCAGCTCGGCCTGCAGACGCTCACATCCCACCCCTCCCTCAGCCAGCAGGGCCTTCCCCGCCGCCCACACAGGGCAGCCACCAGGAACCCCCAGCTCCCGCTGGGGAGGAAGTCTTCCCTCTCAGAATCACCCTGGTTCTTCGTTACTCATCTGGAGGTTCTTCCGGCAAAACATTGAAAGCCAGATCCTAAATTGCTGCTGAAACACTGGCTACAGCTCTGTGTCGCATGCAGAGGTCTATACCGTGGAGCGGGAACACCCCGGCTGTGGCATCTCCCGTTTTAACTCAGTACGAAGTTGGATGCGCCCCAGTTTTGGTGAAAGTCTTCCGCTGAGACATAAGGACAAGGACGCCAGGAAGCACAGTGCCCGCTTCCTGGGCTGTGTGGCGGGTCCTCCCCGCAGCCCTGGCTCCGGGGGCCTCCCCAGCACCCCAGGGCCCGGCCAGGCAGCGTGTTTCCACATCGACGTCACAGGGGAAAACGTCAGGGGAACGAGGCCTGGCAGGGGGCTGCCCACGTTGCCCCCGAAGCCAGAAAAGAAAGAAAATAACAGCACAGACCCGGAAGGATGTTCTTGCCCTTAGCGGTGCGCTGTCCTCACGCGTCGGAGCACAGTCAAGACCGGGGAGCAGGGCCAGGCTCGGCCTGTGGGGGCCTCAGCCCTCGGCAGAAGCCGGGTCTCGTCTTGACCGGGGGCTTCTGCCCAGTGCTCGCCTGCAGCCTGGAGCTCCGTGGTTAGTGCTTCTCAAAACCCCCGTTTTCTGTCTCCTTCTGCCCGGGAAGTCGGGTCCAAAGGGGAGGGTGTTCTGTTTTGTTCACCAATGTATTTCCACGGTCTGGATGTTGAATTAATTTCTTCCTGCTTCGTTCATTCTTCCAAGACCTTGAGCAGCTACTAGACGACAGGATTCTGCTGGATTCTGAGGACACATTCCCGGCAGCTGTAGGGCAACTGAGATGAACAACTACCACAGAGAGTTAGAAGCCAGGATCGCTGCAGGGGCGCTCGCCAGCCCCGCGGGCAGGACTGGGCACGCTGGGATGTGGGTTCTGCTGGGACTGGGTTTTGCTGGAACTGCCGGTCCGCTGCTCAGGTTCTACCTCGCTGAGAAGGTGAAGCTGAGGAAAGGCCTGGAGGGGCCAGCCAGTGAGGATGCGGCTTTGAAGGGGGCGGGGAGGGACTTCCAGGGACTTGAAATGGTGCTGCGTCCTACGGCCGGGGTTTGCCTGCTCCCTTAAGGAGCAGAGAAGGGTGCATGGCCAGACAGTTAGACTCAGTGATGACTGCGGTGCCCAGGGGCCACCTTGCCCACCACCTGCCCCACGAGGAGAGCCCATGTGCAGGATAAATTAAGCAGAGACAGACAGAGTCCCCTGGATGCAGCCGTGCCTGAAGCAGCCCTGTCCTTTTGGCAGTCGCTTGTAGCTGAAGGGGTCCTGGGAAAACCCTCGGTGCGGTGCAGCCCCCAGCTGGCTGGCTCTGGGCCGTGGGACATCCAGCCCAGGAGGGCACGACCTGGGGTCCATCTTCCTGGACAGCTGACCGGTGAGGAGGAACCTGCAAGGAGCAATCTTCAGCTGTCAGAAGGATGCCGTGCGCGCCTCTGCCCCTCGGCATCCCGGGCGGAGTCGCCCGCTTTCCATCCACACGTCAGCTGTGTGAGGTGCGGCCTGGGCTGCTCCCACGTGGCCCGGACCCCATGGCAGAGAATGAACTCCGGGCATCAGCTTCCCCCGCATGTCACATGCGAAGGCCCCCTCAGAACCCTCCGCCTTCAATGACCAAAGCTGTGGACACGACGCTTCTGGAGGATTCTGTCCCATCCCCCAGCGGCAGGCGAGCAGCTACTCTTCAAGGTGCCGGGGCTCAGAGAGACTCAGACGTGGGGGGTCCCTCGAGGGGCAGACCCTCTAGTGGCCGAGGGCCCTTCAATTCGGCCCGTTCACCACATACTCCTTCCTGTGCATCCCCTGCTATGGGCACCACACCAGGGGGAGGCTCCCCACGTGGGAGGGCAGACATTCGCACGCGAGAACTGTGAGTGACAGCAGCCATTCAGCAAAGGGGGGGTGCTCCTGGGCACCCCAACTATTTCAGGCACAAGGATACGGCGGCCGGCAAGCTGGGAGAGACCCCGGCTCACGTGGAGCTTACGTTCTGGCAGAGGATAGAGACAACCCAGTGAACCATCCTCCTCATCGCCACCACAACAGGATGGCTTCTGAGACTGGTAAGTGCCTGGAGCAATGTGCAGTCAGGAAAATTCATTCCCACGGAGAGGTACCCGAGATCCGAGACTTCACGCGGCCCGTCAGCTTCTCCCTCCGGGGGCACCGGAGTCCTGGCCCTGGGTGGGGGGGTGTCCTGCTGGCTCCCTGCTGCGCACCGGGGCTGTGGCAGCCGTGAGGCTCTGCGAGGGCGTGGGCCGGCTTATAGCGAAGCACGCGTCTGGTCCTTGGCGGGGGCCACCCTGTGTTTGGGGAACACATGGAAGGAGTTTGTTTGTCTGCAGCGGCTGCAGTGACAAGCAGGGAGAAGTAACTGAGAAGCTCAGAGGTGCCCTTGACCTACTCAGCCCATAAGCCGGGGAGAGGCTGAGCCCTGAGACTCCCCAGGCCTGCAGAGCGCACCCCAGCTCCCTGGCCGAGCTTTCTGGATGGAGTGGGCGAGGAGGGACCCTGCCGCTAGAGTTCAAGGGCAAGGCACTTTAGAAAGGTAGCCAAGAGAATGGGCTCTGGATGATGACGTGAGTTCAAATCCAGCCAGGCTGCCAACTGGCAGGTGGCATCCCTGAGGCTGAGACGGACCAATAAGGCAGCGTAAACGGAGGCCGGCAGCATGAGGATTGGGCTCGCTCTCCCCTGCGCCCATGCTGGGCGGCAGCCTGAGATGCCCACCCACGAAAAGCACAGACGGAGCCCCCCTGAGCCCCAAGCAGTGTCTGGGGTGCCACAGGGGGTTCCCCTGCTAGCAGGCACACGTCGGGGGCAGAGCCAAGAGGTCCAGGCTTTGTGGATTGCTTCCTACAGTGTGGGGTCCCCATTCCTGAAAGGGCTGGGATGAAACCTCTAGCACATTATATCCCCGCAGCCATCACAATCTGAAGACAATGTCATTAAAACTATTCCACGAACTCCCTAGGTCTAGTTCTATGCCCGTCATGCACCCTTCTGAGTCCACATTAACTTCCCATGTCAGGTGCAGAGAGGGGATCGTGTGACAGAAAGGGAGCCAACGACTTCCCCTCAGCAGGCATCCGTCCCAATAAGCCAGTCTTACACACACACACACACACGCGCGCGCGCGCACGGCTTCTTGCTACAGGTGGTGAGTTCCACCTCCCAGGTGTGGGTTAGACCAGATACCGGGGGCCACCCCATGGTTCCAGCCCCCAAGGTAACTGCAGCTCCTCTTTCTGTGCGGTGCCCACCCTGCTCCACCCTCTTGGTGCGTCAGAATCAGGTCAGAGCTGCACGGTTCCCGGGAGCCCACCGAGCGCAAAGGCTGCCGCTCTGAGGTTCGCAGACGTAGCACCGGGTTTTGTGAATTCTTGGCAAAAGTTCAGAAAACCTAAGGGAATCTGCACATTAGCCGATAATGAGACCACACAGATGAACTAAGGCATCAGCCATCTCATTAGACTGTGGAGCTTAATACTGTTTTTATTGCACAATCACTTCTAAATGTCTTTTATTAATAAAATCGGGGGAAATTAATTTGTTATGCCTTAATAAGTGCAGTGTGTTTCATTGACAAGACCTTTACAAAGATGGGAATTGATGAGTGGGGAGACAACTAGAAGGTGTCTGTCTTTGTTGGGGCTGGAAACCACTAAGCAGTCACCTCCACGACCCATTTACAAGTGAAGAAACTAGGGGGACTAAAAACACCCCACACTTACCCTCAAGCTTCCAATTCCCCTTCAACTCACAATATTCTATAACCCCTCAGCCTCCAGCCGCTAGAATCGTGAGGGATGCTCTCTCTAGAGCAGCGGTCCCCAACCTTTTTAGCACCAGGGACTGGTTTCCTGGAAGACAGTTTTTCCATGGATGTGTGTGTGTGTGTGTGGGGGGGGTGTGCACATGCACAGTTCACAGTAGGTTTCTGCTCCCATGAGATGCTAACACCCCTCCTGATCTGACAGGAGGCGGAGCTCAGGCGGCAATGTGAGTAGTGGGGAGCGGCTGTAAATACAGATGAAGCTTCACTCGCCCGCCAGCCACTCCCCTGCGGCTGGGGGGCCAGGTTCCTAACAGGCCACAGACCCCTCCTGCTCCAGCATCTGTTCTTTTCTCACTTATTTCACCCAAAACCCAGTGTACCACTGGTCTGGCCCTTGAAGTCACCATTGCGCGTAAGTATCAAATTGCCATCAGTTCACCTGCTACTGTTGGGAGGGAGGCGAAGGAGGTTCAATACCTATGAAGTGGGGGAGAGAGGATGTAGAAAACACCTGTAGTTTCTTCACTACAATATCGTGAGGGCAGCATTCTTTTCCCCTTGTACAGACAAGAAAATTAACATTTTGGAAATGAAAAGACAGTTCGAGGGCATATTTATTTATTTATTTATTTATGATAGAGAGACAGAGACAGAGAGAAGGGGGAGGGCCCAGAGCAGTCTCCATAGTTGACATTAGTTTTCCATATAGTTTCACTCCACAGGTGGACACGGGGCTGCGCAGGGCAGGAACTGGGCCGGGAGCCTCCCTCATAGGCCCCGGCAAGAACTGAACTGGGGGCACAGCCCGGTTCAGCATATGGGTCCGCCTGGGTCAGGGCCAGGATTCGATCCCTGGGCTCCGGGGCTGCAAAGCGAGCGCTTAACCCGCTGAGCCACCCCAGCTTCCCCGGGAATGTACATTTAAAAGTAAAACCCAGCTGTGTTCATTCCACCAATGCACTGGGTTCAGCACTGAGAACAGAGGCAGAGCCCCGCGAGTCTCACAGGGAAAGGGGTGGGGTCCGGAGGGGGTGACCCGGGCACTGCGTGCCAAGGAGGAGCTCCAACCACAGAACCGCCTGAACCAATAGGAAGGGGCCAGGGCCGAGGAAGGACACACCATACGTCTCTTCACATCTCTATCAAACAGCTCTGTGTGGAGAGCCTTCTCCTATCCTCCCACCAAGTACTCAAGCTAGGACAGGTACTGCCATCTGTAAAATGTCATCCTCTGACTGCCGCCCAGAGTTTCTGTAAAGCACAGATGAATCTATGAATGGAAAAGTTATCTGAAGTTCATAAAAACTCGGTGTTCAGGACACAACTGAGCCCATCAACCCCGGAATCCCGCTGGCTCGAAGCAGTGGGCGTTTATTTCTCGCTCCAACAGGGATTCCACGAAGCTCCCCTCCAAGGGTGACCCCGTACCCAGGATCCCTCCTTTTGTGGCTCTGTGGCTTCCAGCATGACCCCGGAGGTCCCTGTGTTTGTCTCCATCAAGCCGCAAGAGGAAAAGCCATGAGGAACATCCAGGGAGATCATTACAAGCTGAGCCTGGAAATGGTCAAGTCCCTTCTGCCCACTTCCAGCTGGTTAGAACCCAGCTTTTTGCAAAAGGGTTTGATGTGGGGTGTTAATGAGATCATATGGGGATGCACAGTGTCTGGCACTCAGACAGGCCACCCATCAGCAGCCAAGGCACAAGACTCCCACAGGCTTCAGCCTCTGCACTGGCAGCTCCCGGAAATGCCCCACTGTGCTTCCCTACCTCCTCCTTTTGCCTCACTCATCTCCCATGGCTCCCGACAGCCTCACTCTCTCCTCTGGCCGCTTGGATGATGCTCCAGACACCTCCAAACCTCTTGTGACAGCTGGGGTGGTGGCATTGGGACCATGGCCTCTGAGACTGGCTGCTTCCCACCTGCATCAGCATCTACCCCAGGACAAGGTGCTCCCTGCCATCACCTTGGGCCAACAAGGCACATGGACTTGGGTGCAGAGGCCCCACTGTTGGCTGACACTCAGACTGTCCCTACGGTCCCCCTTGGTGATATGTCACCAGGAGCAAACAAATCCATGCTGTGTCTGTTCTATCAGAGGTTGTTTCTATCTGCATCTGTCATTGCTGATTGCATTTGAATGGGCTCAGTCTCTCTTTTAAATAAAAGATTTATGCCTTAGCTGTCAGAGCCTGCCTTTATTTGAAAATTTAATCTTGTTTCTAGGCGTCTAGATTAACTTATTAGATTTGGGCATCCCTCGTGAGTCTCTAAAAGAGAAAGCGCGGGTTCTCCTCTCTGCCCTGCACACGCCACACGCCGGAAGCCAAGAGTGCGTGCGCTTCACGGTCCAGCGAGCCGAGGTGGGACAGAGGCCACCGACTGGGACAGCCCTATTCGGTGACCTTGTGCCCCGGAGTGCTGCTCTGGGTTCCCCGGTCCCTGGGCCAGCCCAGGCCCTGTGTCCCCAGCCCAGGCCCTCCACCAAGCTTGCCCTTCCTCCGGGGGGCGCGGTGTGGAGCAGTGTCCCACGGGGAGCCCGGCTCGCCCACCTGGCAGGGCCTGACCTCGGAGTTTGCTTCACGTCTGTGGGCATCTTCTGTCCCTACTGATCAGACCACGCGGTCAGAAGTCCCGGGCTTGAGTCCCAGCTGTGTGACCTTGGGCAGGTCGCTCCCCTGACCCTGGTCTCCTCTGACAGGGACATCGGGGGGAGCTCTTAAGGGCTGTCTGTGAGTGTCGCTGCCTCCACAGGTGGGGTGAGACTGAAGCTGCTGGAAGGGACAAGCGACCTGCTCGGGCCAGCAAGTGAATGGGCACAGCGAGCCCAGAGCCAGGTGCCCACCCAACGCCACGGGGTCTTCCCTCCGCCCCACCCCCACCCCACCTCTGTCCCTCCCTCCCTTGCCCTGGTTCTGCTTTCTCCGCCTCTCCCTGCAATGGACTGAATTGTGCCCCCCGCAGAATTCATGTGCTGCGACACCAACCCTCACAGGGGCTGTATTTGGAGAAAAGGTTTTTAGTAGGTGATTATGGTTAACCGAGGACCTAAGGGGGGACCCTCATCTGATGGACTGGTGGCCCTCCATGAAAAGGAAGGTGAACCTCTCCCTCTCTCTCTCTCTCACTCCCCACTCCAGTCTCTCGCCTCCAGTCCCCAACTTTCTCGTAGCACTCCCGCCATCTGCTGGTCAGTCTCAGGATGGCAGGCATGATCCAGGGGCCGCCTAAACCAGGGCAGCCCCCACCCCTCAATTCCTCCCCGGGGGGAAGTAGCCCTCAGCTTTGTACGCCGACAACGTTGGTATTGTTCACGCTCATGTGTGTGGCTGAATCCCGGCCACGCCCTGGGCACGCAGGTGTGGATAATAGTCCCACATTGTTAGGAAGTCAGGTAAGGAAACTCAGGCAGAGAGGTTAAAAATCATGTCTGGGGCATCATGCGCAGTAAGTGGCAGAGCTGTGCGGTCCCCAGTGCCCTGACATGAGGCGGCTGTGTCATCGCTCGCTCCCGAGCTGCCCCAGGACTCTGCTCAGGCCCTGAACCCCAAAACCCGCCCCCCTGCCTCAGTGCACCCCAGATCCTGACAGCCTCCCTCTCTAGCCGCACCCTGCCTCACAGCGATGTCCACGTTATGCCCACACAGGGTCCCTGCCACTTTTTCTCCTGGAAGCTTCCAGCAGGAGAGAGAGCTGGGGGCCAGCCCTGCAAGGTGCTGGGGACGGCCACACAGCCACAGGGGCCACCCACCTCCTGCTGCCCCAGCCGCCGCATTCGGAGCTTCTCAACTGACAACTCCCTGCATCGCGCCCACTGCCCTCAGCGAATCACCCCGTGCACGTAGCGTGTCATTATAATAACTGCCAGCCCCACACGGACAGCCGTCCCACGAACCACATCTGAGCGCGGCACCCCCGGTCCGGGCTATGGGACGCTGCAGTCACGCACACGCGGGGATCATTTGATGCTGGAGGAGTGGCAGTCGCCAGCCCGGATGGAAGGAGCAGAGCAGGCAGCCGTCAGCTGGGGGACCGTGAGGGGGCCAGGGTGAGAGAGGCCATGTGCCCCCACAGCGCTGAGAGGGGGCTGATGTGCGGTGGTGTCACCTTCGTAGCAGAAGTGACTCAGCCCAGCAAGGATAACGAATAAAGAAACCTGCGGGTGCCACGTAAGCGGAGAACAGGCGGCTGCAGGCACAGCTGGATCCAGGGCTCCACGTGGAGCTGGCAGGACCGGAGGGCCTGTCAGAAGCACGGTGCACGACCATTTGAATACAGGGAGCTTGGAGGAGGCAGAGCTGAGGCAGCAATGGGCCCACCCCCACATGGGGGCTTCCCCCCTGCTCCCTCATCCAGCCATTTCCTCGCTCTCTGAGCCTCCGAATCGTCCAGCCCTGCTCCTGTGGTGGCCTCACCACACTGAACTTGAACCACATGTCCCAGCTCCCACAGGGTCTGGCATGGGGTGGGCAGCGCTCACAGGGGCTCGGTCATTGCTAAGTGTCTGCCACGGGGGCAGCGCCTCCAGTGAGAGCCCCTGCGGTGGCCCTCGGTGGGCCCTGCACCCCCCAGATTCCATCAGTGCTTTGAGGGTGGGGGGACATGCGGCGTGAGCAAGCGGGGACACCCTGACAGATGTGGGCTCCGCAGACGGAGGGAGACCGAGGAGGCGCGGGGTGCTCCTGCAGCCAGGCATGAATGTCCGGTGGGCCACGGAGGGACTCCTCTGGCACCAGAAAATCCCAGAGCTGGAACTGGAGGTGAGTGCGAGCAGAGATTGTCGCTTCAAATCACAGCACTCATAGGGAGGCTGGGACGTGCCAGCAGCATCCGTGGGTGGGGAGCAGGACTAGCAGTCACAGCCAGCCCCACACGGGCCCCACTTGATCCAGCGGGCCAGTGCCTGGGGTCCGCCACCACCCCTGCCGCCTGCTGGGCCAGGCCCCAGGCTGGCCTTCCCCTGAGAGGCGGGGTGTGGAGCAGAATGGGCCGAGGCACCCTTCAGAGTAGCAGGGTCACCCCAACCCCCAAACGCCTCCTCCTGATTCTTGGCCTCCTGCTTCAACCCAGGGAGCAGGCATTGCCTGGCCCGGCTGTTTCTGCGCTGCCTGCCTGCGTAGGGCCCCCCGTCTGGCTCTCTCAGAGCCATGATCCTGTGCAATCAGTGTTCCTACATAAGCTCCTGGGTTTGTCCACTGTGTATGCTCATGGCTACCATTTATTAAACACCTACTGTGTGCCTGGCACAGCACCAAACACTTTATCCCGATAGCTCATCAAATGTTCACAGTTATTTGGAGTAGAAACTATTATTGGCTTTATTTTACAGACAAGGAAACTTAGACCAGAGAGGTTAAACAACTTGTCTAAGGACACACAGTGAGCACATGGTGAATTGCTTGTGCCCCAAGTTTCTGCAACTTTGCAGAGCCCTTGGGTATCTCATGAGCCCCTCCCACCACCCTCACGAGTAAGCCTGGCTGATAAAAGTGACTTTTACAGATGAGAAAGCCAAGGTCCATGGAGAATCAGCCTCCCTGTGGGCAGGCAATCAGGAGCAGGGAATAGACCTGGTCAGTCACTCGGGCGACCAGCTCAGCGCCCAGCCCAGCCCAGTGCCCAGCCCAGCGCCCAGCCCA
>PVKE010017995.1:0-30083 GCA_004027555.1 Craseonycteris thonglongyai
AACGCGATGGCTGAACTCGACAGCTCGAACCATATTGTCGTCCATGTCTTGTGCAAATTGTTGCATCGCTCTTGCCATGTTGCACAATTGTTGCAGATTCTCCAGGGTAAGGCCACGCTTTTCAGTTTCTTCTTCGTCTTCCTCTTCATTTTCTTCCTCACTTGCAGACTTTGTCATCTCAAGGAGGTCTTCATCGGTCTCTCATGGGTCGATGTCGCCCCGGAAACCAATCACGCGCCTTTATGAGAGCCCGTGGGATGGACTCTGAGTCAACTCATCTCTTTGTTTGACATGCAGGGATCCTTCTCTCGCGCATCCACATGAAACAACACTCCTTTCCGCCATGTGGCTGCCGACATGGTTGTATTTTTTCATTTTTATTTTTTGATGAATATTTTGGGAAAACTGGCGAAGCACTGAAGCCGCAAAACATGAAGCACGAAGTGGCAAGGGAACACTGTATTCAGCACAGCGCCTTCGTAGCAACCACAAAAGGAAACATGGCCTGGTTGTGAGCAACGGTTACATAGCCACGGCCCCATGAACACTGAACAGTCCGAGGCTATGGATGCAAGTTCTCAAATGTACTCCATGAAGGTAGAGCATAAAACAATGCGTCCTCATCTTCTACAACAGGAAGCCTAAAGAAGTCAAAAAGCAATACATTGTGCTATAACCCTATAGTTTAGACATATGAGAATAAAAAAGCAGCACAAACAGGCCAAAGACATCTAAGTGTTGGCCTCAGGTTTGGGGGGTGTCGGGGGGGGGCAAACATTAATTGTTCAGTATAAGCCTACTAGGGTTGTCCGGGAAAAAAACCCAGCCATTGTCAATAGAATGAGCACAGTTACATGGCTGGATACTTTCTGGACAGCCCTCGTATGCCAAACACTATTTTGGAAAGAGATGTGATTTAAAATTTCAAGGCTGGGAGGGAATGTCTCCCAGATTTCATCATGATCTTATCTCCTGGTCTTCTGAGCTCACGTGACTACCCACACCACCCTCTTACGGAGAGAGGGTCGCGATGAGCTCCTTACTGAGGTCCTTGCCACTCTTTTTTGCCTGCTCCAGCAAATGAGCAGCACTGAAGAGCCGAGAAGGCCGAAGGGCTGCCTGATGCCAGTGGAAAGGGGATTGACCGGCAGCCTTTTCCACTTCCGCTCGGAAGCACGATAGCATTCCTACACGACTGGAGCCCAGATCATCTTAAAACAGCGCTCATTCCTTCAAAAATGTACATCACGGCACACGCGCGTGGGCTTAGCCACGACATGTGCTCCAAAGATTTATCCAACAGCTTCTGTGAGGCTCCCAAATGCGTGAGACAGCCTTGAGCCCCTCTGCCGTTCACAAGCGATAGTACCTACTTTATTCTACCTGGTGAGATAACGGCCGTTTTCAGAGCAGGCATTGCTCAGCACCTGCTTCTCTGGAGGCCAGGAGGAAGGGGCTGTTTGGGGGTCAGCACCGCTAACTTCCTGCAGGCTTCCAGATGGGACGGCGCAGCCCCAGTGACTGAGGGGGGCCCTTAGATTCTTTTTGTTGACACTCATGGGTGTCAATCACGCAACAGTCTTATAGCTCCTCACCAGAGGCCCTGAAGTGGCCTTGTCTTCCTTCTGAAGACTGGTGGCTGAGGTGCTGGTGGGCAAAGACTCAGGACAAGGGGAGAAGGAATTTGAATTCCAGCTCAGGACCACGCCCACCCGGCCTGTCCAGGCCAAGCGCTTGCTGCCTAATCTTAATATGCACGTAGAAACGGATTCCCTACCAGATTCTGAGATGTTCCTAACCTCTGCTCCTCCCACGACAGACAGGTGCAGCTCCTGGGCCAACTGGGGAGAAGGTCACGTTCTCAGGGGCCAAAGAAAAATACAAGTGCATGAATCATTTCTCAGGCATTCCTCCAGTTCTGATAGTCATGCCAGGGGTCATGCTGAGCCTTCCCGTCCCCACAACCACCCCGTGGGGGACCCTAATATGATCCCCTTTGGCAGACAGATTATAGGGCAGCACCCAGATTGTAGGACTGAGGGTGGAGGTGAGCTGGACTCTTCCCTGTGTTGTTATACTGCGTCCCGCCCTTGCTGTGGTCTCAGGGGATAGAAGGACTTTCCTCAAGGACAGCACGAGAGAGCTGGGGGATTTATTGTAGGGCCAGAGCCTGGTTGATGAAGGAAAAGGCTTGACAAGCCATGGGTGAGACTTGCTCCTTCCTGGCCCTCCTCATGGCCCATAGCTCACCTACCAGGCTCAGCCCAGGACCCTGCTACCTGCACAGCTTACTCTGACCCCCTCTTGCTCCTCTGCCCACCCCCAGGGGCCCTGCCACAGCTCCGCAGGATTTCCTGTTATTGTACCTTTCGCACCACGTGAGCATCGTGCGTGCTCTGGTCGGCCTCCCTCGTTAGAGCCTGGGTCCCCGAAGGCTGGCCCCCACGGGTGCCTGATGGAGCCTCGTTCCCCTTCCTTCCTCAGCTCTGAGTACTCCCTCCGGGGCAAGTGCACCCCGGCCCGTCAGCAAAGCCTGCTGGCTTTGCACCAAGGGGGGAAACTCTGTCACTTCCTTGGGGAAGGCTGGGAGAGGGACGCTCAGGGAGAAGGGGCTTCGATCCGGGGCTCCGGGGCTGGGACGCAGACAGCCCCCAGAAGCAGAAGGAAAAGTGTCCTCCTGACCTGGAAGCAAGCCTCACGGGACCCAGGACTCTCCAAGGACAGTGGGAGTCAAGGCCTGGGGCTCGGGTGGGTCTGGGGTGGAGTTCTGCTGGGTGCAGAGGTGCCCGGGCCTCCCTGGGCAGGTGGGCTGGCAGGGAACCCCTGCGCTGAGCCAGGCTCTCCTCAGGGTCCTTAGTTCTGGGTCACTGAAGGCACAGTGGCTCAGAGTAAGAAGCAGCCATCAATCACCTGCCTCACCTGAGAGAAACGGACAGTGGGGCTTCACAGATAACCCATTTCTGGAACCTTCTGAGAGTGCAGGTGGAAGGCTAAGCAGAGGGAGCCCCAGGCTGTGAGGAGTGGGGGTTAGAGGAGGGGCTTCACTTTGCAGGTATGGGGTGGAGGGGCTTCACTTTGCAGGTATCGTGGTGGAGGGGGCTTCACTTTGCAGGTATCGGGGTGGAGGGGCTTCACTTTGCAGGTATCGCAGTGGAGGGGCTTCACTTTGCAGGTATCGGGTTGGAGGGGGCTTCACTCTGCAGGTATCGGGGTGCAGCTTTGGCCGGAGGACAGGACAGGGGGATGGGAGGCGAAAGCTCCATGCATCAACCTAGAGAGGCAGTTCCTCTTTCATTCTTCACTGTCTTGGAGAAAAACGGACCAGACATCAGAGCCGTTTTGCCGGCACCGAATAAAAGAAGAGTGATGATGAGGGAAAAGAAGCCCGAAGACGCCTGGGGGTGGGGTGGGGGGCACAGTGGAGGGGAGGAACCGCCCAGTGGGGCCTGGCTCCTAACTGTCAAGGAAGCTGGGGTGACCACAGTCCCCGAGAGCCGGGCTTGGAGGTGTTGTCAGTCCTGTGCGGCCTGAAGGCAGGAAGGCAGCGGAGTCCATGGACTTCCATTCTCAACCACACTCAGTCACTGCAAACACTATCTCCCCCCTCCCCCATCTCACCTCAGAACAAACAAAACCAGGAGAAAACAGCCCACCAAAGCTCTTCATGTGGGAGCTGTACCTTTTTCTGCTTGTTTGAAAAATAAAAGCAGCCTCAGCAGTGTGAAGAATGCCCTTGGGGGTTGAGGGTGGGAAGGAGCCCTTTGAAGATGGACCTCTGTGCCACCCCCATCCCCCCCCCGTCCCCCCCCACCCCTGCAGGAATCCCCTGGCCCCTTTATCTGAATAAGGATGGCCCCTGGAGGCACTTGGCTGAAGTTCTTTTTTTCTGGCAAGTCTTTCCTGACCTGTGAGGGTGAATTCCACAGGATAGTCATAGGGAGAAACATTTTGCCCAGACACCAAATTTAAACGGAGCCCCTGAGGGACCTACAGACACAAGAGGCAGCATTGTGTGACTGCAGGCCGCATGCCAGGCGCAGGCCTGGGCAGACTTCCGTGTCGGGAGTGGGACCCAGGCGAGCTGGTTCAAGGTCGTGCGCTCACCCTCTAGCCCACGTGTGCTCTCGTTACCTCAAACAGCCGTGCCCGGCTCCTTGCCAGGAATCCTCTTGGTCACCGTCACTTCGGCTGCTTCTGGATGGATCTGGGAATGCCTCCCCGCCCCCTCCCCGGGAGCCCTCAACCTGCCCCCATCACAGCCCATAGTGACTCCGCTGTAACCTCCTTGGACTTGCCCCCCTCTGTGGAAAGAAAGGTCCCAGAGGACCGCGTTGGGTTAACTCCAGGCACAGTAAGGCGCACAATGTATGTGTCTGGGTGCATGAATTATTAGTGATGAAACAGGCCAGGTCTGTCCTACAAGCACTTCCAGTCCTGTAGGGAAACAGACCCCTGGCCAACGACCATGACATCCCAGAGACAGGCAGCAGTGAAGCTCTCGTAGGACCTGGCTGCCAGAGGCCGCTCTGTGGAGGATCAAGGTGGGCTTCCTGGAGGAGGTGATCCCCAAGTCACCAGAAAGACAGATGGAAGAGACTTCGAACAAAGGGACAGCTAAGAGTGGTGACAGCTGAGAGAGGCTCAACCTGAGTCATCAGGACAATGTCCCAATTTCCCTCTTCGCCTCTAAACTCTGCTTTTCCCCTGAGTTGACTTATTCTTGGGCATCTCAAGGCTCATGTTATCCTTAGTATTAGCTACCCCAGAAAAGAGGAGGGGTCTCTTATCCAGGAGGGGTGCATGAGGTTAGCTTGGGTCATGTGACCGTCACCCCTGAACTATGCCTGGGCACCTGAGGCTCTTTGGCTGGGCTCAGTCATGGGGAGGCAGAGGGCTCAGTGCGGTGGGTTCTCAGACAGAAACTTGGTCCTTATGGGACCGTTGGGAGAAGGCCTGACAGGACAGATGTCCCAGCTGCGGTTGCCCAGTGCAGGAAAAGACCACAAAGGTGGAAGCAGCGAGCGCCCTGTGTATCCAGAAACGTCCACACCACTGAGACAGCAAGATGGAGGCAGAGGGTATCAACCACCAGCGCGGGAATTTCTACTTAACCGGTGGGTGTGGGGAGGTGTTGAGCGGATGACGGACAGCTCGGAGCGGAAGTTAGCAGTGAGCTGCCGCCATTGTTTGCATTGTGTGTGTGGAGTAGGGTGACCAGATGTCCCGCTTTGGGCGGGACAGTCCCGATTTTTAACAATTTGTCCCGCGTCCCGCGGCGTTTTAAAAAAGTCCCGATGTTTGGAAAGAATGCACGACAAGCTAGGGAACGGTAGGAGATAGACCCAATTTTTAATCAAGAACCCCCTCCCCCCCGGTCAGTGGTGTCCCGCTTTACCAATGTTAACATCTGGTCACCTTAGGTGGAGTTACCGGAAGCGAGAGACGACCACAGGGGCATGCATTAGAGGTGATGAGACAAGGGGCAGGACAATCAGAAAGGGGAGAAGACTGTGACTTCCGGGGGGACTGTATGAGACACTGATTTTATGTAGACAGAAGGAATTGAAGAGGGTGGGGGTGTGACCAGCCATTGGTAACAGTAGGAAGTGAGGCAGAGGAGTCTGTTTGGCAGAGATTCTGCTCAGAAATGGGCAGGCTGCTGGTGAGGCCCACAGAGCAAGATACGAGGTGCAAAGGCGAAGCCATAGGTAAGGGGTCAGAGCCAGAGGTCTCGAGAGGGGAAACCTCCCGTCATCTTGTGGAATCATGAGAATCGCAAGGCCTATGAAGGAGAGAGCTTGGAGGTGAGCGGTCCAAGGAGGCAGCTGAGCTGTCGATAGAGCTAACAATAGAGTGCCGCCGGGACCTAAGAATGCATCGATCGTAGCTGTTTAACCCTCTCAACCCTCTGAGGGACGGGCTCACTTCACAGAGGAGCAACTCGAGGCACAGAGAGTTTAAGTCACCTTCTCAAAGTCACACAGCCAGCACACAGTGATACACAGCCAGGCAGATGTGTCCCGCTGTTCTGATCCCCAGCACTACTCCAATTAGAAAATCCACTGAGGCATAAAACAGAGGAGGGGCAATAATCCAGGGGCAGGTGAGGACACATGAGCAGGGAGCTGTCCTGTGGTGTGCAGAGATGGGGAGGGGCCAGGCTGCCTGTGGCATGAACCCCAGATTAGGGAGTTAGGGAGCTCTGAGGAAATAGGACGATGCACGAGCAGAGCTGCTAGGCTGCACGCTCAGAGCGGCGGCACGAATCAGGAGAGGGGAGGGCTTTGATGGAAACGCGTGTGAAGGGTATTGTTATAACCCAGTGTGGCCGGAGGCTGTGGGGCCACAGCAGGCCTGGCACGGGCCACGGTCTAGCTAGACGATCGCATGTGGTTTGTATACTTCTTTTCTGAAGATTTGCATCGCCCCGGGAGGGGTCCCCTACACAACACTCTCCCCTTAAATGTCCCACCCACCCTGTTCTTTTTGCTGTGTCTCATCTCAACACACCCTCCATGGTCCCCCAGCAACCTCAGAGGCATCACCCCCAAGTGCGTGCAAGCAGTGACCATCTCTAGCCACTTTGGCCTCACTCTCTACTCCAAGGAGCTTCTTAGGACATTTCTGCCGTATACATACGGGGTCTCCCACACAGGAATTCGGGGGAAGCCAGTTTCCTTCATCTAGTGCACAAACGTGTGCGTCTCCAGTCCTTCCACCCACAAAGATGTCTCCTTCGTGTGTCCCACTGCCCCGCGTTTGACATCCTGCCTGGCGGATGAATTGTTTCTTAACTCAGTCTCACCTCCTCTACTAGGTGGTGGGACGGTGGAGGGCAGAGGTCTATTCCTTTATTTTGAGCCTTCCTTATTCTAGGCTGACCATACGTGCTGTTTGAAACAGGACAGTACCGTTGTTTTCTGTTCCATTTAAAACGGAACGTCTGGTCAGCCTACCCAAGATAGATCCCGAGTGCCTGCTCATGAGCCCTCAGGAGACCCCTGTGTCCTCAGAGATCGGTGGGCGTGCTGAGAGGTGGTGACACAGCAGGGTGGCTCTGAGTCAGCAAAGCTGGAGACCTTTGCGCTACAGGCGGGTGCCTAACTCAGGGGGCCACAAGGCGGGCCGTGGGCCGACCTGGCTGAACTGGCCAGAACCAGAACTATGGGGGATGTCTCCTGCTTTGCATGTGGTTGGAATGTTCTAGTCCTCGGCTGAGAGAAGTCAGCTCATGTATGTGTGGGAACCAAATCTCTACAGCAGCAAGTCTGACTGAACTAAGGGATTTTCTTTCTTTTCCTCTCGAAAGAACGAGGAAGACAACCCAGGACAGTTCGTCCATGTATTTAATTCGTTAACACCCTCCTTTAAACCAAGTTGCAGGATTATCAGTAGCGGGGAACCGAGACATGGGACACTTTTAGTTCTTACACAAAGCCACAGCACCTTTGATTAGAGGTACGTTCAATACCTGTGCTATTTTCATGAGCTGCACCTGAAATGACGACTTTGCACGTGCACAGGTTGCAGAGCGTAATCGTGTGGACCCGTCTACCAGCTGAACATACTGAGCAGCAGTCCACTGCAAGTGAATTCTGAGCACTGTTCACGGCCTCTGCATTTTACTGTCATTAGAGAACTCCTTTGGCTGCTGACACCAATGTGCACATAAGCCTATGTCTTAAATGAACACGACAGTCAGTGGAAATATGAATATAGGGACAAATGCATTTAAGGGGATCAGCCAATAATTATGCAAATTTTGCCTTCTGGGAAGTTTTTGGTTTAATTTACTGATTACATTCCCATTTCCTACTTGAACTGAGGGTAAGATGTTGGGATCGCTGTTTTCCTCTACACAATATTATGTACAGTCCCTTATATTCATACTTTATCTTCCCAGTGAGTATGGGGATGACAGAGCCTCTCGTTGGTGACTTCAGAAAAGGCAGACATTCTAGTTGCCATGGTGAAATGAAAGCAACATACTCTCACTAACGAGGAAATGTTGAAAATGCCACGTGACAATTTTTGCCATGTAAGTTTTATCCCATCTACGTTCAGCACCTAAAACCATGGGTCGCTTGACCCTAAGGAATAAGAGTCCTCTTTAGGCCACTAAAGGGGTTTAAGTAAAAAGATGCCTCTACTTGGTGTTCGCTCCCTGCAAACTGCGTGAATATTGTCAGTAGTCACTTTAAGTACGGCCCAGACAAAATGGAAAAGACTTCCTTGTTTGGTTCATGCTTTCATAGTTTCTCTAATTAGATGAGCTTTCAACTGAAGACCCCACCATTTCTGGAGAATGCTGGGACGCGAAGTGTTCAACAAGATAATCTCTCCAACTTGACACCAGCGCCTTCTTCACCCATAATGTTTAAATACGTATATTGGCTTCTTCCTAAACTAAGGATTAAATATAACATTTTATGTTATGAGTTCTAGGTTCATGTATCTCATATCTTATACTCGTTAATAATTCCTATTTGCTACATGTTTGTGAAAAAGACTTGTGAGTGGTTTCATCATCAATACACATCTGTGGGAATCTAACCAGGGGAAACTTCCCCCAATGCAGAAAGATTCCTGCGCAGACATGCTCATCCCACTGACCCTCTGGAACTAGCCTTCAGTGTCCAACACTGTAGAATTCATTAGAGGCTGAATAGTATGCAATTACTAATACGATGCTTAAGAAGACCATAGCTATAAAGAAAACATCTTTGATAAAAGAGCAAGAAGCTTATATAAAATGGTATATGTGGCATGATGGCATTATGTATAATTTTAAAAGAGAAGTAAGACATGCATCAGAAGAAACAGACTTGGAAAACATCTTGAAATGTCAGCAGTGATTAGCTTTAGGTAATGGGACTGTTTATATTAGGTAGTGGGGCTTTCTCATGGAGTCTAAATTTTCTGTCGTATCCATGAATTATTTTTAATGGGAAAATGATAAGATGAGAAAGAGAAGCAGCCAGTGAAAACAAAAGCAGTGGTGCCTCTCAAGGTTCCATTTGGGGGTGATTTTCACATTGTCAGGAATGGGGTCACTTCCTTCGATCGGCGCTCCTGGCTCACGTGGAAGGGAACTGTGCGCCTTGCCGCCTCCTTTCATAGATAAAAAGCATCATGAGACATGGAACTCATTTCTCCTGAAGAGAGCAAGGCCCTTCTGCAACAGCAAGGTTTCCAATCTGACCTGATTTGGGAGACTTTTAACAAGATACCAGCTAGTCGTATAGTACAGAAACTGACGAAGAATCTGTTGGAGGAATACAGGTGCAGAAGGAAAAGCATGCCGGCTCTCATTGGGAGGAGAGACGCTCTCCTATGATGGGCATGGGTCAAAAGTGGGAAAAGTAAAGGCAAGAGGAGGATGCAGGGACACTGAAACTCTCAGCAGCATGTACGAGTCGACAAGGCAGCCTTCTGCGGTGTAGGAAATGCTCTTCCTTTATCTCCATCTTCTCAGAAAATCACACATTTTATCCTCAGATTTGAGCACACCAGGGTGATTTAGACTATCCTCTGTGTCCCTAGGGATCTGAACAGTTCTCACGCAGTGACAAAGTTGTTCATGGGCACTCCTTAGATATGATCCGTTTAGGTGTCAGATGTTACCTGTGGAAACAAAGAACACTACATGAAGAATGGACTTCCCACTTCCGTTCTCAAGATACAATAAATGTGGGTAACATACTGGTCGTGGGTCCACATACGAGATCTGACAAGTAAGTTCATGAACTCATCCTATAAAAAGTGCTACGTAGCTCATTGCTGAATATAACTATGGTCACCTTCGAGGTTCTCCCCATGAGAAGCTGCACCAACGCCAGCGCCCAGTCCACCTGTCAAAGCCATTTTAAAACTCTTTCTGGAATGGCCATCAGAGCCGTCATTGTATTACCCTGATGTCCTGAATGTCATCTAAATGTCTTCCTTTCATTATTTCCTTTATCTTTGGTAAAGAAAAAAGTCATTGGGGGCCAGATCAGGTGAGGTGGGAAGGTTTTTCAATACAGTGATTTGTTTACTGGCTAAAAACTTCCTCACACAGTGCCGTGTGAGCTGGTGCATTGTCGTGATGCAGGAGCCAATGAGTTGTTGGTGACAAGTTCAGATCATTTTCATCTCACTTTTTCACACAGCCTTTTCAGCACTTCCAGATAGTCACCTTGGGTGACTGTCCAGTTGGTACAAATTCATAATAAACAATCCCCAATACCAAAAAAGGTCAGCAACATGTTTCCACTCTTGATTTGGACTGATGAAACATTTTTGGTCGTGGAGAATTGGCTGATTTCAATTGTGCATTTTGACGCTTGGTTTCGGGGTCGTGTTGGTACACCCGTGTTTCATTGCCAGTGATAACACTGCCCAAAACATCGTCTTGCCTCTCCACAAGGTCTTGACCAACTCAAGCTCTGACATTCTCACACTGGCACAAAAATACACAATGACAATAATGAATGCTACTCAGCAAGACACCACCACACGTCAACACAAACACAGCTGTGAGACACGGATACTCCAAGGTTATGGAGCCTTACCGAGTTGTCTGCACAGTGCTGCCAATCAACATAAGCGCACAGTGGCAAGTTTGCGAACTTAACTGTCAGGCCTTGTAAATTACCAGAAACAGAGCTTGTCTTTTGGTTGAAGTGACTACAAAAACTTTCTTTTCTTTTCCCTTTTTCCTCTATAACGGGTAAATTCTGACCAGTTTGCCAGTGGGAACGGAATGACCATGCTTGAATGGGCATGGCTCTCTCCTTCAGTGACTGGTGAGGACCCAGTCTCTGAGTGCTTTATGTGCTGGGTAGTTTCTACATAAAGAAAAGAAGGAACTGATAATAAAGCTAAGAACTGCAGTCATTTATCTAAATGAAGCTTTATGAGGCGTCCCAAAGGAATTTCATATCCTTTCAGATTTGAAGTGCAGCAAACACAAGAATCAGTGGATTAGGATGTAGAAATTAAACCATGTCCAGGGACCGTGCCTCCCCATGGTCCCCACGTCTTAAGAATAATGACATGAGGAAGCAAATGGCTTTACTTTAACCCAGTTCTTGCTTCCTTTCAACCTTGGTGTGGGAGAAAGAAAACAGTATATATATAAATACATCCTTCTGTTTATTTCACCCCGAGTTACTGGGTCAAAGGCTGATCCAGGAATGGAAAGCCCAGATGGACAAATGGGCAAAGACCCATCCCTGAGGGTCCACTCCTGCCCTACCTGCCCTGGTATCAGGTGGGAGGGGTTTCTCTCCCCTTGTCCTACCCCAGAGGGACGTTACCATCCCCCTCTAGAGAAAGAAGTCTCATGGAAGCACTAGTAGAAGGATGTTTTAGCAGCATGTGGCCGGTGGCCTAGAAAATTGCATTTTCAGTGAACTTCTACGGATACACCAGACAGACATCCAAAAAAGAAAATGGATCTTGAATCCAGACAAAAAAGAAAAAAGTATACCAGAAAACTGGATATGCTGAATCCCTTGTTTCGAAAGGTATCAGTGGTTAAGAATTTACGGGGCATCTGTTTCCTCACATGATCTTTGTTTCATCTCCTTTCTTTCAAGGAGGGTCACACAGAAGGAAAGTAACCTCCTTGTACCAATTCATTTTTTCTTTTCTTTCTTCTTCTTCTTCTTTTTTTTTTTTTGAGAGAAGGTGTACGTGTGAGAGAAAGAGACAAAGAGAGAAGAGGGGAGGACCCAGAGCAGTCTCCATAGTTGTAAGTCGTTGCGACATGGTTTCATTCCTCGTGAGGCAGGACCAAACAGGGGGCCTCCCACATGGGAGGTGAAAACCCCTGCTGTGGTGTCTATCTGAGCGTTACCAGGTGCGCTGCAGTTCAGCATATGGGGTTGCACGGGCCAGGATTCGATCCCCAGACCTCTCGACCAAGAGGCAAGTGCTCAACTGCTGAGCTAGCCCGGCATCCCTCCCAATTCATTGTCATTCACCACGTAATGAAGTCTCTATGTATTCATGAAAGTTTAAGTTCAAGCAAAGGGCAAGTTGATAAGAAGTCAGTCTGTTTGCTCACTTTACTCACAGTCAACACATTTGAAAAAGAACCAGCGATGGGGAGATTAGGGCTGGAAGAGATATGCCTGCACATTTCGTTTTGAATCTTTTCTGATTATTATACCTCTACAGTTTTTCAAATTCATCTTAAGTGCTTAATCTCTTCCTGATTTTTAAAAAGATTTCAGCTCATAAATCAAAATGGCAAATATTCCAAAACTCAAATTATCATTTATTGTAAGGTATTGTTTTCATTTAACACCATCATGAGAGAGTTGAAATACATTCTTTCTAAATGCAGTTTATTTTCTTGAGCAACTCAGGAGGCTAGACCTGTCTTTCCAAATACGCATTAATCTTATTCTAACAACGACCTCCATAACAGAGGTCATTTTAATATGACCTCTTATTGCCAGAACCCAAGGAAAAACACTGAGTGACCAGAAACATGGAAAAAACCTCATACAACACAATCTCCCTATAACACAATCACACAATGGAATTCTGCCGAGTATTTAATGCACAGGCAGGAGTCAGTGTCTGAGCCTTAGCACAGTTCTCTCAGCACTTAGTAGGCACTCAGTAAGGGAAGGACAGAGAAGGGAGGGGAGAGGGAGTCTTCCAATTCCTTGCAATTCACTTTCTCAAAACACTCTAGTTCAATGGGATGCCCATTGCTGTTTTTTCCTAGTTCTTTATGTCCCTAACAATAGCTTGAAGTTTAAACTTTAAACATTTGGTTTTGTAATTTGGGCAGGGAATGGGAAAATATAATTAAAGCAAAAGTTAAGATCATGGAGCAAAGCCTTGGTTCAACTTTGACAGTTCATTGGATTAGCTTTTTATTGGGCAAATGAGCTATTGCTGAAAACCGTAGATGCTTCACTAAAACATTTTTTGGGAGTAAAATGTGATCAACCTACATTTGCTGATAGCAAAACAGACTGACAAACATTTGCATATGGTACAGCAATAAACATAAATGATGCATCATGAGAATGAGGTGCATGTTTTAGGCTCTGATCTACAAAGACATCTGTGACAGAGTTAAGTAAGAGAAAAATGCCAAGTCTCAGAACAGTGTGACCTTGATTCAATTCATGCCAAAATAGCTGCATAGGTTGCAAGTGTTTTTAAAGTAGCTAATAATAATAATAATAATAATAATACATGTACCTACTGTTGGCTGTGCCAACCTCGGGCCTGGGAGCAAAATTGGTTCCACTTATTCCTTCCCATATCCCTATACTGTTTGAATTTTTTACATAAGGCATTATTTTCAAATCTGATAACATGTGAAAATAAAATAACTGAGGAAAAGATCATAATTTTGAATTAGTCTTAGAATACATACATTTCCAGAGCAAGCAAAAAAGCCATTAAAATGACTTACCTTGTTATAATTAGATTTTTCTCCATGAGAGTCCATGGGTTTTATTTGATTTTATTAGCAATCTCTTTCAGAAGACCCTTGAGATCATTAAGCTTGGAAAGGGAAATAAAATAGAACTGGTCTTAAGATCAATGTTCCAACTCTGAATTTTAAATTATCACTCTATAGCTTTCCCATGAAACGGTATGTGTTAAATAGGATGGTACGCTCCTGGGATAGGCCAGAATGAGTGATGTGGTGTTTCAAGCCCTGTGCATTGCTTACTCTCTGAAATCACATCACTAGCAAATGATCATTAGCACCAATTAGCATTAGTTTTACTCAAATACAAATCACTAGTGATTCCCACAGAAAAGTAATAGGTTTTCACAACACAGGGCAATGATATTTAGAAATAATAATGTTGCATGTGACTAACACTAATACAATGATAAGATACCAATAAAGTTTTGTTTAGATATAAGTATAATAATAAAAATAATAGAATACTAATACTCTAGCGGCCAAACAGTGTGGTCCAGGGAGGCACCGTGAATGTCACCGCCTGGGACGCCATTCTCACAGCACCGTGATAAAATGCCAGGTGTCGCCTTCTCTTCAGAGCCTGAGAGGAATCCAGTGTTTGTGAATCAGTTGTAATTCCTATTAAACCTAATTATAGTTTCCAGGCCCCCAGTTCTGGGTGGATGTGGGCATACTCTCCCTATCCCTATTGTTCACAGGTGTATTTGTGCACTTGCAACGCCCTTCAAATTAAATAGGTCACGAATCAGGTGGCTCACGGGCCCCCAAATCCCTCTTCTCAGCCTCTCTGGTGTTCCCTGTAATTGCAAATAGGTTACCCCTGACTACAGGGAGGTGGTCCTGAGTCAGGTAGACGGGATGTTGGAGACTGTGGAAGGGGGATTTCAGGACAATTCCCGAGTGGCCCGGGGCATCTGGAAGCCATTCCCTTCCAACACCCACATCGTGTGCAGTGAGTGAGGAAAGCTGAACACGAGCAGTCACACCTATTGTTATATAAACAATGAATGTCTTACTTTTGGACCATAACCACTAGCCTCTAGCTGAAAGCTCAATAATAAACATAGAAATGGCATTTCTTAAACTATAAGCAGAACTATACCTTTGTATCCAGCTGTCTAAACCGATGCCTCATTCTTCACAGAAGTCAAAAAGAGAGAAAGGGAGATTGAGAAAGGGCTATTCAGCTCCATTTTACAGTCTTTTAAAAGAACCCAGTACAGATCATTTTCATTTTCAACTAAATCAACGTTAGCTGCATGCACTGTTTTTTAAATTTCTTTCTAATACCCACATGAAGCTGGATCCCACGGTCACCTCCGAAGTGCAGCACGCGATGCACTCCGTGCTGATGGGGGTGGCATATGGTGAGCCACAGGTCCGCCCCTCCCTTCCAAAACCAAGATCTCAGAGCCTAGGAATGGAGAAGGCTCAGGGCATCTGCCTGGTTCCCCAAAGAAAAAGCGCACGTGTCCCAAGGGCCACAACAGCAGGGCTGACCCTAACCAAGGGCTTCATTCCCGCAACAGCGCATTGTGAGGTGAGTTCTCGAGAGCTGCGACATCTGACCACACGTCCTGCATGACACACAACGGTGAGCCGTCTACAGGCATGGTGGTTTATCTAGTTCTGTGAGACATTTGTAAGTACTCCACGTGGTCCATAAATGGTGGCCAGGACTCCTCAGGGGCAGTTTGTAACAGATCAACCAAATGGGTTTTCCATCCTCTAATCTCTCCTTTGTCAGAGAGATATGGGTGTGGCACCTGCCAGACAATGCCCACTGCCCGTAAACTGTGGGTCTTCCCAGAATGCACTTTTGTACCTGGAGCAGAGGGACCTAACACTTGTCACATGGTCTCCAGGCCTTGCCCTGCAGGCTCCAAATACCTCTTTCTTCCCCAGGACCTTGAAGGACAATCGGGATGGCAGGGTGGTGGTCTGGGCCCTTCCTGAAAGACTGGCTTGCATTTATGTGTGTCATCCTCTATGGCCTGGGGGTTAGCTTTTGGTGCGACTGTCCCTGGCTCTAGCCTCTCTTTACAGAGCTCACTCAGAGAAGCTGCCCACATTCTCCCTGCTGACAGTACGCGAGGCGGAAATGAACGGCTGACATACTCCTCTGAGGTGTCGTTGACTTTGGTGTTGAGCTTGACAAGGTAATTTTCTTTCATGACCCCTTCCCACGCCAGAGTCTCCTTGTCTTCATTTTTGAAACCTTGAGGAATGAGACAAAGAAAAACATTCAAATTGTTTCATTTGCCCCTAACTCCAGAGTCAACACCCACTAGATATGTTGTGATTCCGGAACCAGGAGAATTGGATTCGTCCTGCACAGGCTGATCTGCCTGATGTCACTTACTAGTGACAGCAGCAGAGTGATGGAACATTAATGAGTTTCTCGGGAATCATGAGGTATTGGAGCTGCCTGCACAAAATAGGAAGGCGATCTTTGTTCTAAATAGAGATCGATCCAAAGCCTGTCGGCGTGTTTTGTGACTTAGCAAAAATCATTCCAGTGATGAATTCGGTCCTCACGTTTTATATGTGCTCTCCTCATCCATTTCAAAAACATAAAAAAGGCTAAATTGATCATTGTGCTGGATAAGTCCTGGTGGATTGCCCACCCCCAACCTAAAACTGGGGTAGGCACTTTGAAGAAGAGGCAAAAAAGTCGTGGCAACATTTCCACCCCCTGGGCCACGCAGCCTCGCATGGAAGTCCAGGAAAGTTCTTCTATGTCTAGTCTTTTCCTCTCCCCTAAGACAGGGTGTGCTGTACAGTTGACCTGGGGCGGTTCCAGCAAGAGTCTTAGTTCCATTTATTCCACTGTTTTTACCTTTCAGATGGCAAGCACACAAAAGAGCAAGGCAACAAGTCACGTGTGTTCACCAGTGCCATGGCCACCCTCCAAACGTTCGTGCAGGGGCCCACTCAGAACAAACGTATCTAGTTTTTACTTTTAAATTTGTTCGTCAACATACTAGAATTTAGAAAGAAGGATGTAATCTTTTTTGATTTAACAAGAATTAATTAGGAGTCAGACACAGAGGCATTAATAGGCTGACCACACATCCTGTTTTAAACGGGACAGAAAACAATAGTACTGTCCCATTTCAAACAGTCCACATGGTCAGCCTAATTACGCAAGTGGCAGGCTTGAAGCAAATCCAAAATAGCAAGTACAGATTTCTTTCTTTTCCTTTTTTTCCCTCATCTTTTTTCTTTGTTTTGTTTATCTGGGGTTTTTTGGGGGGGGGGGGGTTTAGGTGTATTTTCCAGTGGTGGTTATTCACTTTAGAAAATAATTCCTAACTGAATTTCTTTTAATTGTATTTTTCCTAACGACATCGTTTTGATGTCTTTTCCTCAAATTCAAATGTAGATAGAAACCCAAGAGAGTACAGTAGCCCATCCGTTAACCAGAATTCAAGCAACTGACATTCTCAACCAGTCACTCGAGATTTTGCCGGTTGCTTGAGTTCCGCTGAACAGAGGGGCTACTTACATTTATCCAGCATCTACTAATCCCTGTGGGTGCCAGTTAACGGAGAGTCTACTGTACTTAAAAACCAGCAGGGAAAGGATTGATGGTCCTGCTCATAGATGACCAAAGAGCAAGAATGACAAATGACCAAGAAAAATTGCCCAGCTTCGCTAGCAGCCACGGACATGCTGGTAGAAACGATGACACAGCGTTTTCACCCACCAAACAAGAAAATGAACAGGGTCTACAATAATGACTACCGGTACACCCTGTGTTGGCAAAGGTGTGGACAAACAGGCTTCTCAATTACTGAGAATTCTGTAAATTGGAACCACCTTAGGAGTGAGCTGGGAGGGCAGACAATATCAGAAAACTTAAATGTTTTCATATGCTTTATCTAGAAATTTGTCTTCTAGAAATAAAAGGGAAAATCACTGACTTGCTTGAAAGCGAATGTATAAAACTGTTTATTGGGAAGCCAGGATGGCTCAGCGAGTTGAACGCTTGCTTTGCAACCCAGGGACCAAGGATCAAATCCCGGCCCGTGAGGACCCATGTGCTGAACTGAGGTGTACCTCCCATGCAGGAGACCCCCAACCCAGTTCCTGCCCTGCCCAGCCCCCACCCACCTGTGTGGAATGAAACCCTGTTGAAAACAAATATGGAGACTGCTCTGGGCCCTCCCCCTTCTCTCTGTCTCTGTTAAAAACAATAATAAAAGAAATCTTTAAAAGAAACAGGAGACGTGTGTAATTTTAAAAAACTGTTTGTCATAGTGTTATATGATAATAAGTCTAAACCTGTTAACAACATGGGATTAGTTAAATTAATTATGGCACATAGACATAGTGGAATATTCCTATTAAAAATCATCATATCGATTTATATTTATGGGTGTGGAAAATGGTCATGATGTGTTATTAGTTAGATGAACAAATTTGATTTTGAGTGTGTGTGCACAGAGTGATCAAATTACTGTACACCCGCACAAGAATAATAGGGCACACACCACATGTCAGCAACATTTATCACTGGATGGCAGGTGACCTGTGCCCTTGTCTCTCTTCCTTATGCTTTTCTATATGTTTTCATTGTTCTATTAATGGATATGGATTACTTTTTTAAGCATGAAAAAGAGTAATTTCATAAAAATACAATTCCTGGGTAGCACACTTGTTTTCTTACTTGAAGAGATGTCAACAAAAACTTACCAAATAGAAGTTTTGATTCTACCTTTTCTGCAAGTTATTTGAAAAACCTTGCATTTTTCTCTAAAGAAGAGCAATTCCAAGCTTAAATCCCATGACTTCCCCATCACTGGACGCAAAGGCAAAGGAAATTTAGGAAATGAATTGCCGTGGGAGGCTGAGGCAACCGCATTGCGCTGTGGTTTCTGGAACTAGAGATCTCGGAGGAAAAACCAATGAGCCGGGGGTGTTAGATGCCGCCAGGAGTCTCCAGGGGGTGAACTGGCTTTCAGCTCCCTCGCTCCGATCAATTCACAGAGGGATCCCGTCCTTCTGTGGTGCCCTGTTCCCCTTACTTCTTTGTGCCTTCTTCAGAGTAAAAACTGCCTCAAGAAGGAGGGAGTTGCAGGCTCACACCGCCTGATTCTCCTCTTGTTGTAAGATCATCGCTGTCCCAAGGGCTCAGGGGGGACAAAGGTACCGGTTGACATGGGTCACTTCTGGCCTGTTTGCTTCCTTAAGCTGAAGCTCCTGCTTGTTTGTTGGCCAATTTGGGGGATTTGTTTCCATTTTTGTGTTCATAACGTGCTTAATCACTTAGTGAGTTTGGGGGGAGTGTAATGCATTTTGCCCTGCCTTTGTGACTGCCCCGGAATCCAGGAGACTGATTTGTTCCCACTTCTGCGCTGAGTTTCCTGGTCTGCTGATCCTGGACTGAGCACAGACATCTTTAGAGAGGGGACCTCCATCCCGTGGAGACCCTCCATCTGCCCATCCCACCAGGATCTGATGACTGAGGAGTTCAAAGGCAAAATGATGGGGAGAAAGCCAACAGCTTCCCCAAGTTGTCAAAACACTTTTCTCTATCCAGAAAGGCAATTACATGTGTGTGGCAGCTAATGACATCCCCAAAGTGATAGTGAATGTCTTAAAAAATAATGCTGTTAAAAGAGCTGACTATGAGGAGCTGTTCAACTGTGACATGGGTTGGGGGCCCCTGGCACATTTACCCTCTGAAAGTCAGCCTTTAGGGGACCACGGCTTCAGGGGTCGCACAGAAATACCTTATGATCCACACCGAGGGCCATCTCATGATGAGTATCTTGCCTCAATTTCCACAAAATGGTGGCTCTTGACAAGTTAATTTGTTTTTCATTGCCACCAACTCTCATGTCTAGGTTAGTAAAATTCATATTTTTACTTTCTGAATCATCAAAATATTTGGGTTGCACTAACGTGACAGGCATGATCTGCCCAATGTGGACCGTGAATCCACGCACAGTCTTTGGGGGCCATTTCACCAGGTGAAACAAAGGAGGGACCGGAGGGCAACACATGAGCCTTGGGGTGACACAATACCATGAAGAGTGGGAATGAGGCACGAACAGAGCAGGAACGCCTCCCAGCCAAAACCACTGTGGAGACCAGAACAGCCTAAGCTACTCCTTTAACTACTACTTCTGGATTCAACCTTTGGTTCCCTCCTTCCCAAATTGCCCTCAACACCCATTTCTTCCATTAAACAGAGACTTTGTTTTTACCCTTAGTGCTCCAATGGGGGGCGGGGGGACACATTTCAAGACCCTCCCCTGCTCCCCACATTCTAAAGACTGCTTCTCCCCAAGTCATGAGAATGAGCATGGGGATCCAAGAGGACTTTGTTCACAGGGGCACCCCGAACTGAGAGTTGACACTGGGAAGGAATGGACACCTCCCGCCTATGCCTGCCCATAGTCTCTCTTCCAGGTGCTCACATGTGTCCCTTTTCATGCCTGGCTTTTCTTGCCTACTCACCAACGTCCTACTGTCCTTGTACTCAAGTCCGCAGCAAACGCGGTGGGTGTCACGAAAATCTTCCAAAGAGAACCGTGGTGGGAAATAAGAGATGTAGGCTCTTGGCTTTGGAATTTATAAGAACCCAGGGATTTTCCTCCCTAACTTTTATCCCCCTGTTTAGACATTTTATGAACATCTTTTCGCTGGTGCTTAGTGGCTGTCTAGAATACCAGTGACAAGACTGAGTAATTCATAATATTGAGGCCACCATTTCCATCCCAGATTGCTAACGGTCATTTTTCTGGAACCCAGTCTGTGCATCTAGGCAATGTCCACGTCTATCCAAAACTCTGCTCAGGAAGAAAGCGCTCGGGAAAGATTCTTTTCAGGGAAGAAAGTCATAGCAGCTTTTCAAAATGCTCGTGAAACTATGTCCATTTTAGAAGCGTGGCAATGGAAAACCAGCTGAGCGCCACGCAAAGCCAAGAAATTCTTCTATTTCTTAAAGCTCGGTGTGGATTCACCTCAGCCTGGGGAGCAGGGCGTAAGAAAGAGCCAGCAGGGCCAGCCGTTAGAGCGCAGAGATGTTTGCATTATTCAAGGCATCAAAGGTAACTCTGGACTGTTCAGAACACTCTGGCAGGAGAAATGGGTTCATCGCTAGCGTGTCAGGTCTAATTAGCATGGCAGGTGAGTTCATGAAGGCTAAGCCCCCACGCACGCGGCCCCCCGGGCCCACGGCTTGCTTCAGCTGCGAAGGCTGGGCTGGTCTTGTAAGGGCAGGTGTTGGGTGGGGGAGGCCCTCCCAGGGACCTGGTGTGGCCCCCTGCGTTCAGGCTGTGCTGCCATTCAGGGGAACGCCTTAGTCTCCACTCCTAGATCTGGGCGGGCCTGGGACTTGGTCTGACCCATAGAATGTGGCCGAAGGGATGTCCCCTGACTTTCTGAGCCAAGGCCTCAGGAGCTCTGCGCCATCTGCTTTTTGTGGGAGTCCGAGCTGAGGGACACTGGGACTTCCTGCTGACATTGCAGCAGCCAATCCATGGCCCAGGTGCCAACCACCAGGCACCTGGAGGAGCAGAGACCAGCCACCCCCACTGAGCCCTCAGCGAGGACAGACCCACATGCACATAAACGGCTGTTGTCTCAGGCAACGGGTTTTGGGATGGTTTTTCCACAATAACATACAACGGATCTGCATGGAGACCTACAGAGGCCCTTTATTGCTTTTCTGCATAAGAAGGACAATAAGAAACTACATCCCTTATCAGCACATGGGGCCACGTCATGGCTTTTGTGGGCCCCAGCAGAGTGACCAGAGCTGACAGGGCTCCCAGAGTCCACTTGCGATCTTACAACCAGGACAGTCCCTAGCAAACTGGGACAAGGTAGTCACCCTAATTGATGCCCGGGGTGCCTTAACGCTCAGTATGAAGATGGGGACCTTCTGGACCAACCAGGACACGATGGCCGCCCTGGGCCCCCTAGCACCTGGGTCCTCACGGGCCCCTGGCTGGAGAAGAAAAATAATATTACCAAGTAAGACTTCATGACTGGGTTGCTACAAAGGCAAATGTGTACCAACATACTTTCAGGGGACTAAACATTACTCTTTTCTTTTTTTTTTCCTGATTTTTAAAAGAAAGTCAAAGATTTTTGTGGCCCCAGCAGTACTTGGACCCTGGCGCTGTGCCTGATGAAGACATCGCACCCCGACTCCACCCCCACCCCAGAGCGGGGTCCCCCGGCTGAAGTCGGAGGTTAGAGGGCAAGAAAAACCAGCCAATGGCGTCCTCCCTGCCTTTTCCTTTGTCTCTCAACCTCCAGGTGAATAAAATGGCCCTCTCCCTCCTTTCGTGCCTAATTTGGTGGAAACAAGTGTGTGGTCCAGGAAGGCTGGTCTGACCTAGTGGTTCTGGGGTCACACGTTAAGATAACCTAGCCGGACACAGTGAAGGGAGCTGACGCGCTTCCTGCTGGGGAAGGAGACGGCGGGCAGCGTCCACGGCGGAGGTTCTGGCTCCCAGAAGAGGGGTAATGGGAAGGGGCTGGGTGGAGACCCGCCTGCACCCCAGAGTTTGTCAGGGCTAAGGAGGTGGGTGACCGCATGAGGGAGAACACACTGACGTGCAGACACGTTGACGTCTGTCTCCCAGAGGGGGGCAGGTCCCCAACAGGGAGAACCCGTGCAGAATGCACCCCTGGAAGGTGGAGGCTGTGGGGGAGCAGCCGCCAGGGAGCTGTGGTCAGGGGGGCCAGCCAGGGAAACGCTGAAGGACCCATGGAGCACCGCGCAAAAGAGGACCCATTCTAAACCCACTCCACTCCCGACAGCCAGCCTTGACCAGCTTCTATGTAAGCCGCCGATGCGGAGCCTGAACAGAAAGGTTACAGGGACCTTGATTGGCAAAGCCTCGGTTCCCTGGCCTAACGGGAGGGACCGGCCCCGGGCTTTGATGGCAAAGCCTCAGCGCCCCCTTTCATCTCCTTCGGAGGGGTAGTTGAGTGATTAGATATAGAAAAATCTGTCTAGCATGAAGGCAAGGCTGACAGATGCCTAGATTTGGAGCCCTTGATCTGCATATCAAAGCCTTTACTGGAAGGGGCTGCTATCCCCTGTAAAAATCTGGTCACACTGTGCTTTGCTATGCTAATGCCTGTCCCTGGTAATGTTAAACTTCTGCTATGTAAGATAAACAATGAAGTTATTCGGAGCTCTTCTATTCAGGGGAGTCGGCAGGTCACATGGGCTGTCTTAATTCCCACCGCTCGAACTCGGGGATTCCGTTCAGCCAGGCTGGATCCTGGTTACACTTCTAGAAAAGACGTTCTGCTCTGCCCCATCCGGGCCTTTCTCCCTGGGCTCCAACCCCCAGAGGGTCGGTAACAGCAGCCGGTGAGTGGGAGGGAGGGAGGAAGAAAGACAGGAGCCAACGGCCCACCTTCCCTGGCAACTCTACCAGCTGAATGGCGATGCCTGGGCAGGTTAATGGACCAGACGACACATTCTCACTACCAAGTTGAAGCTATTTTACCAAGTAAAGTAACTGTGAGCTTTCTAATTCCTTAAATGTGACCAGAAAAGCCATGAGCCCTGCTCCACGGAAGGTTAACTTTTCCCAGAGACTACATGTCACAGCAGCAGCAGGAAGCAAAAACAAAGACGTGTTTTGACACCACCCCATACATCATGCTTGTTCCACATCCCTTTCACACTCATTACGTGCATCCAAAAGTGATCTCCCCTCCGCCCCCCACGTACGGGGCGAACCCGGCAGGTGGAAAGGTGGTCTCCATCTACCCTGGGTCTTGAGGAATTCATCGGCTGGCCTGATGCCTACGCTTTGCACACAGACCCGTGTGCACGGTGAGCTACCGGAGTCCCTCCCGCCGAGGTCCACGCTCCGGGCAGGGTCCCCCTGCTCGTGACCAGGCGCAGGGGGAAGACCACTCACAGCAGGCGGAAGCTTGGGCACGGGTCTCCTTGCAGCAGCACTTGAAGGACTTCTTCGCCGCCATGTAGAAGTAGGCGAAGACCACGAAGGGGAACGGGATGTTGAGGCGGTTGCAGTACTCCTGCACCAGGAAGTACCTCTGGAACTTCCAGACCTGGTCGTTGTTCTCCTGCACGATGCCCACAGTGTAGCTGGCAGGAGGGGAGAGAAGGTCAGGCCCGAGCTGCCACACGCCTGTCACGCCACCGCCAAACACGAGAACACCGAGGCTGAGCTACCCGGGTAATAGTGTAAGTCCAAGTAGGAGAGGACAACCCACTTCCGGGTATTTATCCAGAGAAAGCCCAGTCATTCGAAACGATGTCAGGACAGGCATGCCTACGTTCCGTGCCGCGTGATTCACAATAGCCAAGCTAGGGAAGCACTAAGTGCCCAACGACAGACAGCTGGATAAGAACAGCTGGTCCGTATCTACCATGGACTGCTACTCGGCCATGAGAAAGAATGAACTCTTACCATTTGCTACTACACAGGTGGACCCAGAGGGTATTATGCTAAGTGAAATGAGTCAGACCGAAAAAGACAAATATCATATGATCTCACTTACACGTGGGATCTAAAGAACAAATTAAATGAACAAACAAACCGAAAACAGACTCCTAGATACAGACACCACACTGATGGTTGCCAGACGGGGAGGGGCTTGGGGGCTGAATGGAAAAGGTAAAGGGATTAAGAAGTACAGTTGGAAGCTACAAAGTAGTCGTGGGGATGTAGAGCACCGCATCGGGAATACAGTCAATCATATTGTCATAACTGTGTATGGGGCCAGGAGGGGGTTAGACTTATCGGGGATCCCTTCATAAGTTATATAAATGCCTAACCATTGTGCTAGATGCATGAGACTAATACAATATTGAATGTCAACTGTAATCGAAAAACAAAAGAAATACTGTTTAAACAATGTTCATCCCTCGGACCCAGTGATTTTACCTCTGGAAATTTCACCTCAGACTAAGGAGACACTAAGAACAAACAACACATAAGTAGATACACGGAGCATTTGCCACGTGCTATCAGTATTAACTGTCTCCACTCCCCTCCCTTCCCCCAGCAGAACGGAACAAGAGGAACGTTTCACTAAGAAAATGTATCTCACGTGATGGTTAATCACCAGGATCACGTTACGTAGCCACTAAAAATTATGTTCATGGCTAATTTTTATATTTTGGGAAAACACTTACACGTTAAGTGAAAACATTGGGCTCAAACTTGTACTTACAAGGTAATCTCACGATATAAATCATAATTCATCAGAAGAAATAGATCCATCATGAATGGCAGCCACCTCCGGCATCACGCCACGGCATCTTTATCTTCTTTTCTGCTTGCTTTCATGGAGCAGTGAGCAGCCATTAAATACATCATTAGAAAAAACGTCTATTTGTCATGAGAATGTCAGATTACCCCACTGATGTATCAGTTACAAGTGAAACCAAGACTGTAAGATACCTAAACACACTATATATATGTGTGTGTGTGTGTGTCAGACACAGTTCTAAGCAGCCTACTCTTACTTATTGATTTAACCTGATCACAGCTTGTAGGATGTAAGTCCTCTTCTCATCTGCGATGAACAGATCAGGAAACTGAGGCACGGTAAGTCATCTGAGTGACGAAGCCCTTTTGGAGCCCACGGTGTAGCCCAGCGTCTATTTGCTTTGCCATCCACGATACCACCTCACAGAGAGCAGCGCAAGATGTTTTGAGCTATAGCCCCTATTTCTAAAAAACATTTGGGCTGTGCTCTATTTCAAAGTCTTTGGTTGGACTCCTTGTTAAAAGAAGCATTTCACCATGTGTGAGGTTCAACAGTCTGAGACACTTTTATGGCTACTGTCAAATCACCGCCTCCAGACCCAAAGCAGCAGTCGTGAATGAGCCCTTTGAAATCTCCTCTCTGCTGACCCTGAGTGGGGACACATCTGATTGTCCAGATTCTGAGTAAAACTTCAGAGGCCAAACCTGAAGGATGTGACCAGGCCGAGAAACTAGAGACCTCACCTGTGCCCCTGGGCCCATGACGATGTAGAACTGAAATATTGGAGGCTGAGAGAAGACCACACCCGACGCAGAAGGCTACCCTTTACCGTACCCTTTACGCTTGGCTTTGCTCACCTTGGAGTTTACTGAGGAGTTGGACACCCAGGGGTCGACACTGGTCGTAGAGTCAGTCCCAGCAGGCTTTGCAGCCTCAGCAGGGCATGCTCTTTAAAGGGAGGGAGCGAACCTTGACCAAACATCAACTAAAGTAACGTGGCTGCTGGACTGATCACTGAGCTCTGTCTCCCACAACCATGCAGGCCCCCTCCTCGGAGCAGGAGAGGAGGGGGAAGCAGGAGCCCCACAGACAGACACGCTGCCCAAAATCCACTGACGTTGACAGTGTTGCTGGGAGATTACAAATGTTTGGGATGCGAGGGCCTTGTGCATAAATGAAATCCAGCAGTACAGGGAAGGAATGCTACACCACGACCCAAGAACAGGGGGTGACTAAATGTTCAGGATGCTCATCTCATTCATCATTTTCATAATCCATCAACAGATCAAAAGGAAAACGATGATTTCGATCATTGCTACAAAGTTTCCTGGCAACATTCAACATCTATTTCTGGGACGAAGGAGAAGGGGAAGAAGAAGAAAAGAGCTTAATAAATAAGAAATAGGAGGAACCTTCCATGACATGATAAAAAGAAGAGAGCAAGAAAGAAAATAAAAAAATCAGTAAGGAGACTTGTTCCAAAATAAATAAGCAAACCTTTGATAGAGTCTTCTTACATGTCAGAAGTGGTTATTTAAAAAAAAAAAAATGTTAGAAAAGATATCTCACTCGCAACAAATGGCTATTAGAAAAAATGGAACCAAAATCCTGCAGATCCCTATGAATAAAACGATAAAACTTCATGGAGAAACTACACATATTTGCAGAAATGGAGAATTACACTATTTTTTTCTGGATGGTAAAATATCATTTTTTAAAGATGTCAGCTTTCCTAAATGATTCTACAAAGTTAACATCATCACAATAAAATTCACACACAAAAAAATTTTTTGAAGGAGAAGGAAAAGAGGATTTCAGAAGATGTGGCTAACAGTCCTCCATATGATTAAATGTACAAGAAAAGCCAGGAAAGTTTGAATAAGAATAATGAGGGGGACTTGTACAACAGATGTTCAAATGATTTTTTTTAAGCAGTAATTAGAGCCATTTGGTCATAAAAACCAAAATAGAAAGTGCGATCAACAGACCAGAATGAAAAGTCTGCAAAAAATTCACAAAGAGTAGATGCTAAAACGGCCGAATTTTTGAATGAATTGAAACACAAGGAACCTGCCAGGTAGAGTTCCATCAGGTAAGCCCCTCCTCCAAGTTCTTCTCAGATGTCCTACGTTTCCATTGTCCGTTTGTTATTCCTCCACCCCCATGCCCCTGCCTAGCACACCAGTGACCTCCAGCACGTCCTGCCCATGACCCCAGGTGACAGTGACATTTTGTGCCCTCACAGGGCCCCAGTGAGCACATGACCATGTTCCGCACATCCCAGCTCCCCGCTCGTTCTGCAGCATCAACAGAAGCAGATTCAAAGCCAACGGTGAGAGGCAACCAGAGATGTCATCGCTCTGACTTTGAAGTGTCACCTCAGCTTAGTATGCTGCTATCAGAGTAACACAACAAAGATTGTGCCACACGCCTGTGTAAAGACCCATGGAAGCTCCCTTCAGCTACCGGAGAATGTCCAAATGCTGCAACGTGGCGCACAGGACGCTCCGTAGCCCAGCCCCCGGCTTCCTGTGCCACCTTCATGGGGACTGGTTCTCCCCGGACTAGCTGCACCTGCCCTGCTTCTTCCTCTCTGGCCAGGCTCTGGGCTACAGCCACAGGGTCCCCTGAGCAAACGTCACCGCCACTTGCTGCTGCTGACCCCCAATATCTGTCACATGAGTAACTCCCCCGTCTGTGCACCACGGTTCTTCATAAGCAGCCTTCATGCCACGTGTAGGACATGGCACTGTGTTGGGTCGTGTTATTATATCACTAGGTCTACAGGGCCCACCTCCTCCGTTAACAGCGGACCTAACCTCTCTGCCTTCCATGCCTCATTTGTAAACGGTCATAAAGCCACGCCTGCACAAAACTAATTAAACGAGGAGGCTCCTGTAATGCACCGGGGTGTGCCTAGCATGGGAAAGCATCAACGAATATGAACCATTGTTCTCTTGACAAGTCTCTGCTCTTTTTCCTCTTTTCACCCTCCCTTAGGCGGCTGAAGTAGCACCCAAACGGTCAGACTGTGAGTGATTAGTTTCTTTTTTCTACTTTTCTGCATATTCGTAATAAACACCTATTCATTCCTAAGATTAAAAATATATCTTATTGTTAGAAATCATCCTACATCAGGGCGTGTCTGATGAGGCCTTTGCAAGAGAGATGCGAGGGATTTATCTTTAGGAAGCGGTGGCACCTGTGAGCTGCGCAACTCTGTGCACAACCGTGACCTATCATTTCAATGTCACAGATGTTCACATCCATGCCCCTTCCCTGTCAAACACCATCTAGAGCCCTCCCATGCTGCTTTAACATTCCCCAAAGTGCATTCACGTGACAGTTCATGAGGCTGCCGCTGAAAACGATTAAGCTCTTCCGTGAATATCTTGGTGTGGAGCCAGACAGGGGCCACAGCCCGGGCGTGGGCTCGCAGAGTTAGCCCAGCACAGCTGTCACAACCACAAGACACTGCACCCTGACGATTTAGCCCAAGGGTCGCCAGGGGGCCGCTCGAGCAACCAACCTCAGCTTTCCATCAGATGTTAACAAAGACAAGGCCTCTGGTTTAACCAAGGACCAGCCTAGGAGGCCCCCACCAAGGGAATGCACATCCCCAAGTTGTCACACTTAAGCTGTGAATAGGGAACTGAGTAATGAACCGAACATGGGAAGGAACCTGTTCTTGTCACTGGGCGAACAAACCCCCACGTGCACAAGCTCAACTCTCCAGAGCTTGCTGTGTGGAAGGGGAGGAGGTCGTCACTGTGCACGGGGCCTGAGGAGTCTCTGCAAAGTAGGGAGGGCACTAGGGAGCCCTCGGGCAAAGGACAAGCAGGAACGCGGCAGGGGAATGTCAGGATGAGACAGGTACTCACTCCCGACAGAGGGACCAGCATTTGCGAAACCAGCAGACATGACAGAGCACCTTCTGCAGGGACGGACGCCTGGGGGCCTGCCCAGAACAAAGAGTAGGGGCTCAGCCTAACGCTATGTCCAAAAGCCAGATCACACGCAGCCTCAGGACAGCAGCCGGGGGGCCTGAACCCCATCCTGAGCTGGCGGGGAGACACTGAAGTCCTCCCAAAGCTGTCAGCAGAGCAGAGGCCTTTTAGAAACATTGCCGTGGTCACAGAGCAGTTGCTGGGCCAGAGGACGTCTCCGTACACAGAATGACCAGACGACCACAGCCTGCTCAGCCCTTCTGATGGGTGATGTCCCCTCCACCACCCCCAGCCCCCACTAAGGACTTCTCTTCCACCTCAACGTTTCACGAATAATTTTTTAACCTGTATTCTGCTGCTTACTTGTGTCTGTCTGTCTGCGCCAGGATCCAGGTACTCAACATGACTGCCTACCGCAAAGCAACCACAGGAAACTAGGGAACTCCCACTGGGACGCCCGGGGGCGGGGTGGGAGCTCTTTGGGACCTTCCTAAGGATAAAGGGGCAATGAAGAGAATGATCTTTGGGACACATTAGGAGGATTGCCAAAGGCAGCAAGTATTCTACAGTCACCATCACATTCCCCCTCAACCTCCTTAGATGTCCTCGCCCCAAAGGCGGGCAACTCCCAAGCTCTTTTAATTTGTACTTAAAGTTTTCAAAGCAGCAGCTAGGTGAAAGCGAGTCCTTGATGCTCTAGCGCCCACACCCCCGGATCCTGCGGAGCATGAGGGCCCTGGAGATGAAGTGACGCCAACATCGGGGGCCTCACAGGAGGTCACTGAGTGCGCGCCCAACACACAGAGCCTCGCTGGCCTGGAAGGTGCTACAGGGGCCAGTGCTTGGTACCGAATCAACTTACAGCGTAGCTCACAGGAACCCGCTCTATTATCAACACAGTCCCTCTAAGGTCCCGCCGTTCCTAAGCCACCCGTCCCTAACACTCAAAGATGAGCTCCTCTGGGGTGGGTCTGCACTGCATTGCTCCTGCCTCCTCCTGCCCCTCCCGCCCCTCCTGCTCCCTCGTGGTCCTCCTCCAGCCTCCTCCTGCCTTCTCCTACCTCCTCCTACCTCCTCCTGGTCCTCCAGCCCCTCCTGCCTCCTCCTGGTCCCCCAGCCCCTCCTGCCTCCTCCTGGTCCTCCAGCCCCTCCTGCTTCCTCCTGGTCCTCCAGCCCCTCCTGCTTCCTCCTGGTCCTCCTCCTGCTTCCTCCTGGTCCTCCTACCTCCTCCTGGTCCTCCAGCCTCTCCTGCCTCCTCCTGGCCCTCCAGCCCCTCCTGCTTCCTCCTGGTCCTCCGCCTACTTCCTCCTGGTCCTCCTCCTACTTCCTCCTGGTCCTCCTGCCTCCTCCTGGTCCTCCAGCCTCTCTTGCCTCCTCCTGCCCCTCCTGCCTCCTCCTGCCCCCTCCTGCCTCCTCCTGCCCCCTCCTGCCCCCTCCTTTATGCTATAATGAACAATTGT
>PVKE010017996.1:0-30110 GCA_004027555.1 Craseonycteris thonglongyai
TTTCTCAAATGTAAAGATTGGTAACTGCCATCCTCAAGAAACTAAAGTAATGTCCTATGAGTATATCCATTAAATAAGTATTTCAGTTAAAACTTACTATGTGACATGGCATATTTATTTATTTATTTAAAGATTTATTTTTATTGTTTTTGACAGAGAGATACAGAGACAGAGACAGAGAGAAGGGGGAGGGCCCAGAACAGTCTCCATAGTTGTACATCATTGTTTTTTCCACATAGTTTCACTCCACAGCTAGGCGTGGGGTCTCACCCTGGTGAGAACTGAACTGGGGGCACTCCCCAGTTCAGCATATGGGTCAGCACAGCTGGGGCCAGGATTCAATCCGCGGTCCCTGGGGCTGCAAAGTGAGTGCTTAACCCACTGAGCCATCCGCCTTCCCATATTTATTTGTTTTTTATGAATAATCTAAGCTAGGGTTTCAAAAATTTGCTACAAATATACTAACAATCTTCCAAACCTGATTTAGTAAAAATAAAAATTTAAGTATTGATAGAATTTATTTTTTGTAAAGATTTATTGTATTGATTTTTGACAGAGAGAAACAGAGACAGAGAGAGACAGAGAGAAGGGGGAGGGCCCAGAGCAGTCTCCATAGTTGACATTAGTTTTCCATATAGTTTTACTCCACAGGTGGGCGTGGGGCTGTGCAGGACAGGAACGGGGCCGGGAGCCTCCCACATAGGCCCCGGCAAGAACTGAACTGGGGGCACACCCCAGTTCAGCATGTGGGTCCGCCTGGGCCGGGGCTGGGATTCAATCCTCGGTCCCCGGGGCTTCAAAGCGAGTGCTTAACCTGCTGAGCCATCCCAGCTTTCCCCAAGTATTGATAGAATTTAATAAAGTATTTAAGAAAAACTTGTTTCCTGTTTTCTAGAGTTTTGGTTTTGTTCTAAATTGTAAAAATCTAGGAATGCATTCTCAAGTCAGAATCATTATTTTTCTTTAAATTTATTTGATTACTTGAAGTGAGCCCATCATTTCATTTTATTTTTTTAATAATTTTGGCTGTTTTTTTTAGGATTTATTTTTATTGTTTTGACATAGAGAGAGACACAGAGAAGGGGGAGGGCCCAGAGCAGTCTCCACAGTTGCACGTGATTGGTTTTCTAAATGGTTTCGTTTCATACAGGTGGGCACGCGGCCATGCAGGGCAGGAACCCAGCCAGGGGCCATCTGCATGGAGCTTGCCCTGGCGAGAACTGAACTGGGGGGCCTCTGACATGGGAAGCACACCACAGATCAGCGTATGGGTTTGCACAGACCGGGGGCTGGGATTCGGTCACCAGACCCCAGGGCTGCAAGACAAGCGCTCAGCCACTGAGCCATCCCGGCTTCCCGAGCCTATCATTCTAAAACTTCATTATTTTGTCCTGTCTTTGGAAAGTTCTATGCTTTCCCCAAACAATTTTTTAAAAACCTTTTTTCTCATTTACTTGGGGCTCCCCTATTTCTAAAGACTTTAACACTGTAGAGTAAGTATCTAGAAATGATTGTACTTCAATTTGAAGACCAGATGATAAATGAAAGACTTCATGATGAATAAGTTCTCTAGTTCAGAGTTAAATATGAAGAGGAAAGCATTCACTTGATGGGCTGAATGAGAAATAGAGACCATCTCTATGGATGACATCAGAAAGTTGAAAAATGAGACTTCATCTCTATCTAGATACTACCAGAAAACCCACAAGATAATTTTGAATCAAATTGTGAAAAGTGAATCAGTTTTTTTAAACATAGCAATATACCATGGTCCTTGTAAAAACAAAGATGATAATGTAGTGTTACCTGTGAGACTGTCAACTAATAGTTACTAGAGAATAAATATTCTATTTAAAGTTAGATTCATGATTCTATCCAGATGAATATTCTTTTTTCTTACAGAATTGAGGTCAGAAAATGGTATGTTCTCTGTGCTAGGTAATGGATAAATAGCAGTTAACAAAATACAGACCCTGATCTCTAAGAGCATATAGCCAATGGAATGGTTTTCAGTCTGGGTATGCATTGAAATTATCTGGATAGCCTAAGAACATAGGCACTTGGTCTCCATGTTCCTAAATTGGAATTTCCAGGAGATTGGGACCCTGGCATCTATATTTTTATCTTCATTATTTTTTATAACTTCTTAGTGTGCAGATTTCAAACATAATACAAAAGTACAGAGAATAATATAATGAACTACTTTGTATTCATCATTCAGCTTCAACAATGATGATTTCATGGCTAATCGTACTTCATCTATACCCCTACTCACTTTCTTCCCCCTTGATGACATGAGGCAGATCCTACATATCATTTAATTTCATTTGTAATAAGGTTAAGTGAAGTCACTTGAAATTTTCTTAAATAGTAATTCCTTAATACTATCAAATCCAGTTGCTGTTCAGATTTCTCTCATTTTCTTACATGTTTTTTTTAAATGAGGATCCAAACAAGTTCCATATGTTTTGATCAGTTGATATGACTCTTAGGTCTCATAATATATAGGTTCCTTCTTCATCTTTTCTTGCAATTTCTTGAAGAAACTGGGTGGCTTATCCATAAAAGTTGTGTGTCTCTGTGGAGATGTTCAACATATTCTGTTTCCTGTACCTCGGGAGTTAGAGTCAGAAACTTTTTTGGAGGTCAAGACTGACCTTGATGGCATGTGTCTTTTTCAAGATGCTCATAATATCAGGTTGTCTGGGTTTTTTTGATAATGTTAGCAGTCCTTGATGCTCAGTGCCTAGATTTCCCTTCCTTCCTTCCTTCCTTCCTTCCTTCCTTCCTTCCTTCCTTCCTTCCTTCCTTCCTCCCTTCCTCTCTTTTTCTTTCTTTCTCTCTTTCTTTCTTTCTTTCTTGCTTTCTTGCTTTTCTTCATTGTCTTTGACAGAGAGAGGCAGAGAGAAGGGGGAGGGCAGAGAGCAGTCTCCATAGTTGTGTCATTAGTTTTCTCTATAGTTTCACTGCACTGATGGGCATGGGGCTTCGCAGGGCAGGAACCAGGCTGGGGGCTTCGCACATGGGAGGCTTGTCCCCTAGAGCTTGAGTGCTCCTACATGGGAAGCATGCCTGGGGCAGGAGCTGAACTGGGGGCCTCCCACATGGGAAGCTCGCCCCATTGAGAACCACACTGGGGGCACACCCATGGACTGGGGTCAGGATACAATCCTTGGACCCTGGGGTTGCAAGATGAGCAGAGCACTCAACTTGCTGAGCCATCCCGGCATCCCTAGATTTCTCAATTCATGAGGAGCTGCAAAATGGCCCAAAATTCTATCATTTCTTGATTTGTGAGAATATTTTATAAAGGGAAACTTTGCTTCATCTATTATTGGCCACCCCACTATACAGTTTGCATAGGAGAAGCAAGATACATTTTGAATTCTTTCCCTTTATTTACCAATTTTTTAAATAATGAGTTATTTCATTAGTCCTTCAAAAGTGACCAATAAGGTGCTTTTTTAGTATCATTGTGAACAATTTTGATATATGCATTTCAATCCATTGCAGTTATTATCTTTATTGATTTTTATTTATTTATTTATTTATTTATTTTAAGGTCTCAGTGTAATTCTAGAGCTAGTGTTATTACATTTATTGATTTTTAATTGTCCATCTTTAACCAGTCTTTTCATGTTGGCTCCAGTGTGTGTGTGTGTGTGTGTGTGTGTGTGTATGCACATGTTTAAATTATTATTTTTGTAGTTATGCAGTATTTATTGTTAAACCACAAAAAGAACCTCTGGGGAGGGCTTCTACTTTACTTTAATGGCTTACCTTCTAGAATCAATATTCACAATAGAACAATCAAGAGATAACATTTCCATAAAGGAACATTGATGACATATGTGGCATAGTATGTGTTATGGAAAATTCTTTAAAATGTGTCCTCATTTTTATTTCTTAACACTCTTTTTTCATCATTTATTCATTCTTTATTCATTCTCTGGGCATTTCTAGGTCTCTAATACACTGTAGGTTGGAATTGTAGGCCCTGGAGAGACATATTTACAAAGTATGATACTTTGTCCAAGGAGTGCATATGAGACTGTTTACAGATAACTACACACTTGTGTTGTCATTAAAATGACGGTGATACAGTGATTTGATGCAGGAAGGGAGGTGCTGTCATCTCACATATTGTTATATCCACTGGCACATCTCAGTTTATTTTGTTACAACTATTTAATAATTTGGTGTTAGATGCTAAGAAATGTTGATTTTTCAAGACTAATGGAAACGATGTCTACTGAATAGACAATGTCACTGCATTTTACTTTTTCATTATTTGGCATTCATATCTCTGTGATCCATCTGCTTCCTGTGTTACTCCACATTTGAGAGTGTTGTTTTTGGGGGAGCTCTCTTTATGACCCTGTTTTAGATTGGATTATTTCTAATTTGGATTGTAACTGGAAGTGGTATGAATAATTGGGATTTGCCTTGACACTTAGAATAGTGTCAGTACACTTTGCTGTTTGTTAAAATGCAGATTCTGATTCATAAGTAACCTATGGAGACACTTTAAGTTCAGATATCCTGTCCCTCATCCAAATCTTCCCTTTAGATTTAGCATCTCTTAATGATTCTTGCCTGAATTAGTCTTTGCTATGATACTTGCAAAATGTTGATCTTTTAACTCTGTTGCACCCTCTACATTTATGAGGCTACCTTTGGTTCGTTTGTAAGCAAGAGCCTTCCCTTTGCCCTGGTTTATTTAATATTTATTATAGGTATGGATTCATGAATTCCTAAGTTTTCATGGTCTGTTTTCATTACTGTCCTTAGCTATTTTGGTGCTTCATTTGTTTCAGAATTAGAATTGTCTTCCTTTTGAACTATTATTTAAAGGATTAAAAACAGGATACTGTTTTGGGAGACTCAAATATGATGCTTATGACCTATTAATATCCAGATTACCTTCAAGATGTACTGTCTGGAGAAAAAGTGCTAAATTCAGTTTTTGGCATGTGTATAGTATTTGATAGTTCCCCATGTTCTTTTGTGTTCCATACTACCCAGGACACTTGAATTTTGTGAGGGAGACTGGAGAAGTAAATTTTCTTCAGTATTTTCAAATTGTCATTTGATTGTCCTGACAGCTGTATGATACAGGTTTGGACTTCACCTACCAACTCACTTTTCCCCTAGCTTAAATTTAACAAAAGACTACATTAGCCTAGGAAACTAGGTTTCAATCAAAACCACCCTCTTTCTTCTAACACTGATTTGCATGGTTTATATACTGTGATTTGCTTTTAGAATTTTACTTCTCAAGTGAGTATGTGTTCTGGTATTTGAACTAATGCTAACTGGTAGAGAGCCTTATCTAGTATTAATGTATCATAGAACATTACATAAAAAAACATTTTCCAACTCTCTTGCCTCCCTACCAAGTCATCTAAACGAAGCTTTCTTATTAAGAGTGTCTTGTGTTTCTGTATGGGTGGGTATGTTTGTCTTACTGATCCAGTGCCTTACAAGCTTAGTTGGAGGACCCACCCAGCAATGGCTCCCCATTTTCTCTAGGCTACCTTTCTTTTTTTTTAATTTTTTAAAATTTATTTATTCATTTATTTTTGAGAGAGAGAGAGAGAGAGAGAGATACAGAGAGATACAGAGAGAGATACAGAGACAGAGAGAACTGAACTGGGGGAGCTCCCAGTTCAGCACATGGTTCTGCACGGACCAGGGCTGGGATTCGATCCCTGGTCCCCAGGGCTGCAAAGTGAATGCTTAACCCACTGAGCCATCCCGGCTTCCCCAAGGCTACCTTTCTTAAGATGATGTTTTAGGCCCGTTTGTAGATGAGCATGTGCTGCTATGCTACCTTTTGAGACTCATCAGCCAGTCACTTCCCCACCAGACCTTAAGCTTCAGTATTCTGTGATGCCTGGACCTGCTATGATATTTCATGCCTTTTTTGCTTTGCATGTCCTCTGTTATTCATGGAAAGCTCCCCTTTCTTATTCCCATCTGCTGAGTGAACTCTCACTCAGTTTTGATTCACTTTTTCCTGAATTCATTATGCTTTCAATTATACCTTATTCCGTCTTGATCATTGCATGTGAGAAAGTATATTAAACTGCTTTATTTATGTGCCTTTCTGTGGGAGATTGAATTTTCTAAGGGCAGAGACACACAGCTTGGGACAAAGTAGTGCTTAAATGTTTTTTGGATGAAAATGAGTCAATCAAAGCTTTCCTGTTAAGTAGAGACATAGGATTATTAGAGTGTCCGTTGGTGTGTTTCTCTAGTGCCCTGTAAAAACCTTCTGACTCTTAAGGTGAGAGGCATGCCATGATGTGGTGTGATGGGCCCAAATTCCCCTTGTTAGAAGGTTTATGTTGTGATTTTCATGTATGGGCTATGAACCCAAGTAGTTTATTAAGGATATTTTAAGAGGTTTGCAAGTCCCTTAGAGAGTTCTGAAAATGTTGGCAATGACAGTGGGGGATGTATCATTGTTTTGGAAAAAAAAAATGGATGTCTATGCTGAAGTTAGGATGGAAGGTACTGATGTTTACAACTTACATGGAAATTCATCAGAAAATAAGATGGATTGATGGATAGTTAGAGGGATGTCAGATGATGGGGCAAATGGAACAAAATATGAATTGTAGATCTAGCTGCTGAGTATATGGGTTTACTGTGCAATTCCTTCAACTTTTCTGAAAGTTTGGGATTTTTCATAATAAAATTTTGGGGAAAAGGATACTTGTATTTATTATTTCTAAGAACACATTTATTGGCTAGGCATATCTATTATAAACATTAAATCATCAACATGAACTTCTTAAGCCTTACTGGTTTTTTCCTTCCTGTATTTCTCCTTCTCTCTTTATCTAGTCAACTCCCTCAAATCTTAGTTCTTATGTTACTCCCTTAAAATTTCCCTGGCCTTCCAGTCTGATTTAGACATCTCTCCTCTCTTTCCAGAGCACATTGCCCCGTTTCCCTTTTCTTTTCACCTATATGATAATCATTTATTAACCTGTCTGAATCACTTGTGTTAGAGTTTCTTGAGTGCAAAGACTGTTTCTGGAATGCTTTTGGTACAAATAAAAACAGAAACAACAACAGTAAATACCGGTAGACTAACTGGTTTAAACAAATAGGAGTTTATTATCATCAATAACAGGTGTCTGGAGGACGGCATTTCCAGTTTCTAGGATTGGTTCAGTGGTGGGCACTTGGCTGGCAGTTTTGCCTTTCTCCTATCTTTGCCTTCATCATGTCAAGTTGGCTGAAGCATCTATGTGGGTTGGAAATACCCACCATGGTTATTTTAGTTTTCGATCTGTTTCAACACAGTCATTTGGCAAATATCTGTGAATCTTTTGAATAGTCTTCAGTTTGTTTTTATGGTTTCTTCTAGAAAAATTCACTTTGTTGTTTGAAAAAGACAGCTCAGAATTACATGTGTTTGAAAGAATTCCCACTAAACCTGGAAAATTATTTTTTCATTTTCCTACAACTGCTATCATTCATAGAAGCAAGGTTGCTTCAAGAGAAATTACATGATAGCTGGATGGTTTGGAGGTTCCAACCTCATTAACCAACCTTAGCTCTGAGAGAAACAGTTGTGGACCAAAAATTAGGCCAAAAGCAGGTTCACCTTCTTAAACTGAAGCCTTTGGGGGAGGCCTGCTCCTTATCCCATTTGTTCTATTTTAGTCACAACTCACATGTGCTTAATTATCTAGTTAATTGCTTAGAACACTTATTAAAAAGCAGATAATTAAAAAAAGGGGAGTGGAAAGAAGGCCTGGTATAGGCAAGTAAACTGATGGTGCAACAATAGGGGGACGAAGACTGAGCAGTCATGATCACCCCTCCTGCAGAGCAGCCCAAGGCCATGCACATAACTGCTTTCATGGGGGCGGTGAGCCTCAAATCCAGAAAAGGTTTAACCATGTTCAGTCTGCTCCGTTTAATAAGATAGCTATAATATGTGAAAAAGGACATGTAGCACTGTCTGTGTGATCTTAGGGTAAATACAGGAATATATAGATTATAATACTGGCGGGAAGTACACTGTTAATAGTGAATATCTGTGGATGGCAGGATTGTGGTAGGTGATTTTTTTTTTCTTTTTTAAAAATAGTTTTGTGTATTTTGTAAGTTTTCTACTGACCATTGAAGAGGGTTCAGAATATGCTGCTCCAAAATCTGCCACTTTGAGCTAAAGACAATTGAGAACATAATAGACAAAAAGTCTGCCAGGAATGGCAGGAAGGGTCTTACTCACCTGAGACAACTCTGGATTAATCTGTGCAGAGCCGGCACTGGAGGAATCTACATAACCTTCCTCACTTACTCTTACCTTCCTTTACTCTCCCCCATATACTGTACTTACCTTCCCATCATCTGCCACCCCTAGAAGTGTGAAGTCCCTTTCCTTTGTCTTGTCACTTTGATACAAAATTTGTTGTTCTTTTGTTAGGATACTATTAATATATAATCCCAGGTTCTAACCACCCCTGTTGGTTATTCATCACTGTCCTATGTGTATTGAAAATATATAGGTTAAGAAGATTCTGTTTTTCTTTTTTTCCCCTTCTCTTTGTTTTCTCATGAATTGTCTTTTGTCAGCCTAATTTTTAGATCCTCTGCCAATGAACTAAAGTGGGTTTGTTTTTCCTCCCCTATGTTTCTATTACTTTTCATTTGAAATATTTAAAAAATACTTTAGACATTCAGAGTGCTTCTTGTTCATCTCCTGGTCTTTTGATAATTAACTTTTCTCACCTTTTGATTTTGTTTTTGTTAAAAATGATCATCTAATACTTTTTATTAGAGCTGTCTGAGAAGTTCTGCTTATTATGTATGCTGACTTGTGTGTGGTAATTTTCATAGGAGTGTTACAGGTTAGAACCCTGGGCTCCTGTTTGAGGGCTTTAGCTGTGAGAATCCTGAGCTGTCTTCACTGCATATTGTTGCCCCAGAGTGGTTGTGTTTAGCACTTCCTGCTCCATCCAGCACTACCGTCAGCCTGGGATTACTGTTTTATGTGAATTTCTTGGCTTTGGAGAAGTGGTGTGGTTACAGGTTTTTAGGGTACACTTCTCTGCAGCCAGTGCTCAGCGGACAAGCTTTCTTGCCATCTACCCCTGCTGGAGGAAGATGTTTTAGTCTCTTTCTTTTCTTTTTTTCCTGTCTTTTTTATTTCCTCCCTCCCTTCCCTTCCTTTTCTTTTTTTACCTGCAGGTGCGCTCCTTCAAGGGCCTTGGCTTCTCACGTCTCAGTTGAGAAGAGGTCTCGGTTCTAACACCCACCTGGCACGGGGCTTGTTTATGAAATCCTAAGTCACTACTGAGCAGCAGCCGACCAGGACTGCAGAAGGGCAGCCCTTACTACGCTGATTGTTTTCTCCCCAGCGCAGGGATTTCTTACCTTTTTTGAGCTGGCTATGGGTTTAAGAGAAGCTCTCCACCTTGGAGGTCCCCATAATCACCTGGGAAGCTTTTAAATGTCCCCATGCCCAGGCTGCATCCCAGACCAGTTTCATCAGAATCCCTGGGGTGGGGCCAGCTATCAGGATGTTTTTAGAGCTCCCCAGGCGGTTTCATTGTGCAGCCAAGGATGGGAACCACTGATTTAAAAAGGTGTTGTTTTATGTTACCCAATGATGTGTGTGTGCGTGTGTGTGTGTGTGTGTGCAAGCGCTATGTGTATTTATTTATTTTTCTAGTGGGGCTGTTTTCAAGTTACTTTGTCAGAAGTAATGGAAATAGGAGCTCCTTATGTTGTAATTAGGAAAAAAAAACCTCTTCAAATTAAATAGGAAGGAAAACAACCTTTACTAAGTTCCTACTGTGTGATGGGCACTGTGCTTAGGTCTTTCACATATTATCTCATTTTAACACTGAGAAAAACTCTGCAAGGTAGGTGGTGGTTTATTAGTTTTTGCAGATAAGAAAACTGGCTTGGAAAAATGAATACTAGTTCTAGGTCACACAGCTCACAGGCAGAGCCATATGCAGGTCCATGTTGTTTTTCCATCCTCTGTCGAATAAAGAGATTTTTTTTCCCCCATATAAATTATTTAACATAATTGTCATTTGGATTAGAATACATTCCAAGTAGTACAGTATTTTTTTTTTTTAAGAATTATTTTTATTGTTTTTGACAGAGAGAGAGAGAGAGAGAGAGAGAGTTACAGAGAGAAGGGGGAGGGCCCATAGCAGTCTCCATAGTTGCACATCATTGGTTTTTCCACATAGTTTCATTCCACAGGTGGGTACGGGGCTGCACAGGGCAGGAACTGGGCCGAGGTCTCACCCCAGTGAGAACTGAACTGGGGGGGCTCCCCAGTTCAGCATATGGGTCCGCACGGGCTGGGGCCGGGATTCGATCCTCAGTCCCCGGGGCTGCAAAGTGAGTGCTCAACCCACTGGCCCATCCCGGCTTCCCCAGTATTTGTTAAATTTATTTATTCAGAATACCTTGTCTTCCAGGGGTGCACTATTCATTTTATTTCACTTCTGATGAGGTTAAATTGATTTTGACTAATACAATTGTTGTTTTAGGAAAGCTGAACTCATTTCAGTTCATCACTTTAAATATACTTGAATAAAATAATTTTATTCTCCTTTTAACTCTGTCGTGTTTTATGAAGGGGGATACTCATTAAAAAATACATGCATTTGTTCCTTTTCAGGTCACCCCCTAATCCCCACGGAGGGTTATTTGAGTGGAGGGGTGGTGGAGTGAGGTTGCAGAGAGAGCGAGGTCTCTGAGTGCTGGTGTTCTCTGTGGCTCTGTGTGACTTGGGGTAGGAGTAGGAACTGGGGCTTGGAGCTCTTTGATCACTCCACCTCGGTGAAGCAATGCTGAGGATGTATTAATCTTACTAGTGGCTGTCTCCCCAGTTTCCTCATGATACAGGTGTGCGATGCCCACTCCTGTTCTTTTCTATTGGCTTGCCTTCACTCTGGCTCTGCAGTGGTAAATGACTTCCAAGGGTGCTGGTGGGTATTATCTCTGCCTGGAGCTGAGAAGAATTACTCTCAGTTGGAATGTCTGGGTTAGGCTTTTCTGGAGCTTGTGGATTTCATTTGATTTCAGTTGTGTAGAAACCTAACCACCCGAAGCTTTCTTCTTTCTCATTGGCAGCTCTTCAACTGGGTATTCTGTTTGTGTGTCGCAACCTCAGAACCGGCAGGATGGCTGCAAACAAGAGTAAAAGCCAGAGCACCTTGGCCCTTCACAAGGTGATCATGGTTGGCAGTGGAGGGGTTGGCAAGTCGGCCTTGACGCTTCAGTTTATGTATGATGAGGTAAGACACGCCAGGCACAGTCTGCCTTTTTCCTTGAGTCTGCTATAGCAGTGTCCCCTCTCCAGTGTTCATGTGCCTGCTCCCCCATATGCATAAAGGATCATGGGGCAAATTCATGTTGAGGTGGTTTCTGAATAGCTTTATAAGGGGTCTAACCAGCATAAGGTCTGGGTTGCTGATTTTCGGTAAGTAATGTCAACTCTGGCTGGGATGTGAGGGGCCCTTGCTTGCATTATTTCCATTGTTATACTTTGAGCTAACTTTCTTTTTTTTAAGATTTATTTTTATTGTTTTTGACAGAGAGAGAGAGAGAGATAGAGAGAGAGATACAGAGACAGAGAGAATGGGGAGGGCCCAGAACAGTCTCCATAGTTGCACATCATTGGCTTTTCCACATAGTTTCATTCCACAGGTGGGTGGGGCTGCACAGGGCAGGAACTGGGCTGGGGTCTCGTCTCGCCCCGGTGAGAACTGAACTGGGGGCACTCCCCAGTTCAGCACATGGGTCCACACGGGCCGGAGCCGGGATTCGATCCTTGGTCCCCAGCGCTGCAAAGTGAGCGCTTAACCCACCGAGCCATCCCGGCTTCCCCTTTCTTTCTAACAAGAGCAAGAAAGGAGGGAGGGACCTTTGTACAGGTATTTATAAAGAACAGGTCTCATACATAGCTTTGTGAGAGTCAATTTTGGGAGCTATTGAGAGGGAGAGTTCAGTTGTCATAAGACTTCATGATTTCTCAAGAGGTAGACATCAGGTTCTGTCTAGTTTTAGGTGACCAGACGTCCTGCTTTTGGTGGGACAGTCCCGATTTTTAGCAATTTGTCCCATGTCGTTTTAAAAAAGTCCCGATTTTTGGAAAGAATGCACAACAAGCTAGGGAATGGTGGGAGATAGACCAAATTTTTAATCAAGACCCCCCCCCCCCCCCCCCCCCCCCCCCCCCCCCCCCCCCCCCCCCCCCCCCCCCCCCCCCCCCCCCGGTCAATGGTGTCCCGCTTTACCAATGTTAAAATCTGGTCACCTTAGTCTAGTTATCCCTTGCAGCAAGGTAAAGATTATACCAGGCTTGCCCAAAATTTTCATCACTTAATGTGGCTAATATAACTGATACTAAATCTAGCATGACTACTGTCTTAGTTCCTGTGGCAACAAATTCCTCTTTGATGGCCGTTGCTGGTATTACAGAGTATTCAGACTAGAGCTTGACTACCAGCACCACTCACTTGTATCATATTTTCATATGATCATATGCTTTACAAAATTTGAAGAAAGCTATCAGAACCACAGCTGGTTAAGGTCGTTATCCCCTTTCACTAGACTTTCTGTCCTCCTTCCTCTTACGTTGGAAGGTGTTGGAGTGGCCATGGGAATTTTTGGGATCTAGCTGAGAGAAGCGGAATTGAGGATACGTTGAGTTAGGAATTAATGGTATATATTTTTGTGGTTTGGAGTCACTTTTGGCCTGTGGTTGTTATTACTAGCCATCCCAGTGTAGGAAGGGCTTCCAGAAGTATTCCTGCCACCTGCTGTGCTGACTCACCTGGTGCTGTGACGTGAGGTAAAATGCCAGGAGTGTATCTTGGTATAAACGTGTCCAATGCACCTGGCACTGAATGTGTGGGCAGTGGAGGAGAAACAAGGGTTGAAAGTAGAGCTAGAAACTGGTCTGGATGGTGTTTGCAGATCTTACAGGGAAACACAATAGAGGTATCTCAAATTTGACAACAGTCCTAAAACTTTCATTATTAGTAATGTCAAGTAGTTGTGAAGCTGAAAAAAACCTTTCTAAACTACCACTAAAAAAGAAGTTAGCATCAACTAGGCTAGAAAAACTAAATTTTTTAATTTTCTATAGGAAATACTTCAACATTATTGGCATATGACAAAATTATCAAAAAATATGTATAGCAAACAAAAAGTAAGAAGGTATTCTAGAGGGGTGCCAGGCAGTTAATAAAAATATGTTATTTTGCTAGATTTTTGTGGTATAATGGTATTTACATTAGTTTTCTATTGCTATGTAATAAGTTATCATGAATTCAGTTTCTTAAAACACCATACGTTTGCTCCATACAGTTTCCAGGGATCAGGAGTCAGGGTCTCACAAGGCTGCAGTCAGGGTCAGCTGTGGCTGGGAGCTTGGCAGAGGCTCAGGTCCTCTTCCAAGCCCCCTGGTTGCTGGCAGATATAGCACAGAGGCCCTCAGCTCCTAGAGGTAGCCACAGGTCCCTGCCACCAGGCCCTCCCCATAGGCGGTATGTCCTGGCTGCTTGCGTCTTCAAGGCCAGCAGGAACGTCTCTGGTTAGCCACGACAGGTTCTTACATAAGGAAATGGAATCATGGGTAGTCTCAGGTCGGTTGTCATATTCTCTTGGTTAGAAGCCGGTCACAGGTTCCTCTGCTTTCAAGGGGAGAGCATCATATAAGGGCATGACTCACTGAGGGTCACCTGAGGGTGTATTTGCCTCAGTATTTGTCTGTCTAAGATGAGTACACTTCAGGGGAAGCCGGGATGGCTCAGTGGGTTAGGCACTCACTTTGCAGCCCCAGGAACTGAGGATCGAATCCTGGCCCCGGCCCGTGTGGACCCATATGCTGATCTGGGGAGTGCCCCCAGTTCAGTCCTCACCGGGGTGAAGACCCCGGCCCAGTTCCTGCCCTGTGCAGCCCCGCCCACCTGTGGAATGAAACTATGTGGAAAAACCAATGATGTGCAACTATGGAGACTGCTCTGGGCCCTCCCCCTTTTCTCTCTCCCTGTCAAAAACAATAAAAATAAATCTTTAAGATGAGTACACTTCAGACCAAAACCTTGATGTCCTGAGTTATCCCCACTATATCTTATAATGAGAGACTTATTTTTGATGTTGCTTTTCTTTATCTAGGGACCAAAGTAGGGACATCTAACAGAGTCTGCTTAATTTACCTATACATTTTTGTATAAAAGAAGAGATACAAAATTTGAGGTCTGCTTTGCAAGTCTTTGTTTTTCCTGCTTAATGTTTTTTTTTTTTTTTTTAAGATTTATTTTTATTGTTTTTGACAGAGAGTGAGGCAGAGACAGAGAGAAGAGGGAGAGCCCAGAACAGTCTCCATAGTTGCACATCATTGGTTTTTCCACATAGTTTTGTTCCACAGGTGGGCATGGGGCTGCACAGGGCAGGAACTGGGCCAGGGTCTCATCCCAGTGAGAACTGAACTGGGGGCACTCCCCAGTTTAGCACATGGGTCTGCACGGGCTGGGGCCGGGATTTGATCCTCGGTCTCCGGGGCTTCAAAGTGAGCGCTTAACCCACTGAGCCATCCTGGCTTCCCCTTAATGTGGTTTTCTTAACTAAAAAGTTCTATAGCAAGCTGGGGAAGAAGAGAGGATGAAGAGAGGAATTAAGATGAAGGAGACAGGATTAGAGGCTTAGTTTGTTAATGAGCTTTTGTCCCTGTAAGGAATGAATTGTTCGTGATGTCTAATATTTTTGGTTTTCACAATGGAGAGGCAGGTGCTTCTGGCACCTAATGGGCAGAGGCCAGGATGCTGCCAACATCCTACAGTACATACACGAGAACTGACCTGTCCGAAGTGTCTATGGTGCTACTGTTGAGAGGCGCTGGATGGGAGGCCAAACTCTGACGCTAGGCTCCTCCCCTCAGCACAGCCCACACTATGGGAGGCGCAGAGTCTCATCTGCGTTTTTCACTTTTATGATGCATGTTTGTATGCATGTATATGGCAAGAGGGAGGGAGAAGATGCATGCAGAGGAATCAAATGTGTTTTCTCTCTTTCTAGTTTCTTCAGAGAAACAAAGGAAAGCTATACTTGATCTTAGGCTATTTTTCTCACTGCCTAACATATTTGAGGACCAGAGGCAGCAGTTATTGAAGAAATGGTAAAATAAAATCAGAGCAAGGGAAGAATAGAGATGAAGCGATGTGTGTTTGGGGAAGTCTTTACCTGATTTCTAAAACAGATGTCTAATAGAACCTTCTGAGAAAGCAACAGTGTTCTGTATCTCTGCTGTCCAATACAAGTGGCTGCTGAGCACTTGAGTTGTGATTAGTGGCCATTGTGTATGTTAAGACAGCTTAGTTTCAGAATCATAATTTTGGAGCTTGAAGAGACCTTAGCAGTGATTCCCAAACCTTGCTGATCACAGAGTCCCCTGGGAGACCTTTTTAAAAAATACCTTCTGAATCGCATTTCTGGATTTGAGAACTGGGAATCTTTCTTTTTATAAAGCCCTCCTGGCAGTTTTGTCATGTGGCCAGGCTTGGTAACTCCTGCCTGAGAGATTAGCTAGTCCAGTCTGATTTCCTAGAAAAGGAAACCGAGTCCTTCATTTGGGAAAGCCAGTTGTCGGAAGTCTCATGGGCCAGTCAAGCTCTGTTCCTGGTCCAATGCTTTACCCTTAGTTTTGTTTTTTTGGTTTTTTTTTTTAATTAGTCTCTATGGTGCAATTGCCATGAAAATTGGGTAATGGAAGGAGTCCTGGCCCCAGAAGTCTTTATTTGTATCTAAGTTCTGACTTTGAGAAAAAGTGGAAGGAGATTTTAACCTTTTTACCCTTGACCTAACCTACCTGAAGACTTTTTAGGTTATTTGCCATTTCTGGTAACATGAGGTTGGTGATGGGGAGACTTTCAGTGGCTGGCCAAGTCAGCTTAGACATGGCTCAGTGAGAAGGCGTCTGTGGAGTGTGTCTTGGACACCTGGGCTGAATCACGCACGCACAGCCTTGCGAGGCCCCCGTGGTATGTTCATCTTAACAGATACCATGACTTCAGGGGTTTCCAGTTTCTAGGGGGAGAATGTAAACGCCAAGGTCGTCATCCAGTGTTCTAACGATAAGCACACTTTTCACTGGCACAGAGTTATGCAGTCATAATGGGGCACTCTGACTTCTAGTGCCAAAGGAGTCAGTGGAGCCCTTGTGGGTTTTACCCTTGAAAGCTCAGAAACATGCAGTTGAGATGCTTTACAGTGATGTTAGAGATTTGTGCTGGGAGTTCGGTGGGGGTTGGTCATGTCTCTGTCTCTTTGGAAAGGAGTTAAAAAAAGAACACTGTTGTGAAGTATAGGCTAATTTTAACATTTTCTCTATTTTAAGATAGTTATGAATATGACTATAAGAGAACCTAACACTAAAATTCTTTTAGTATTTTTATTTTTAGGCTTAAAATAATTTGAACTAGTAGCTCCTAATTGGCAATACAAGGCTCATTTTAGGGTCTTCAGGGCCGCAGCACAACTGGGATTAAACCACAGGTTCTAAGTGAGGGAGCAAGTCAATGTTCTCCCTTCACTTAAAAAAAAAGAAAAAAAAAAAGAGTTCTTCAAAGAGCTATAAGTTCAAATTGATACTTTCAATTCAATTTTTAAATTTTTAAAAATTTACATTACAGTTTTGTTAAGACATAATTCACACACCATGAAATTCACCATTTTACAGTATACAAGTCAGTGATTTCTAGTATATTCACACAGATAAGCAAGCATCACCATTATATAAGTATATAAAGTATCACTCCTTCCGCCAGAAATACCCACATGCTAGCAGTCATTCCTCGCACATACATACCCTGGTCCCTGACAGCCACTTTCTGTTTTTAGGAATTTGCCTGTTTTGGACATTTTATATACATGGAATAATCATACAATATGTGACCTTTATACTCGAATCCTTTCATTTAATGTAATGTTTTGAAAGCTCATCCATGTTATAGCAGTATTTCATTCCCTTTAAAAAAAATGAGATACAATTCACATGCCATAAAATTTACCATTTTAAAATCTACAATTCAATATTTTTTAGTATAGTCACAAAATTGTACACCCATTACCACTGTCTTAATTCCAGAACATTTTTATCACCCAAAAAGAAACTCCATACCCATTAGCTGTCATTCTCTGTTCCCCCTCCCTGAAGTCCTGGTGACCACTAATCTTTCTGTTTCTATAGATTTGTCTATTCTGGACATTTCATGTAAATGGACTGATATAATATGTGACCTTTTGTGTCTGGCTTCTTCTATTTACCATAATTTGTTAAGATTCATTCTTGTTGTGGCATAAATCAGTACTTCATTCTTTTTTATGACTGAATAATATTCCTTTCTCTGGATATACTATGTTTTGTTTATCCATTCATCAATTGACAGACATATATTGTTTCTACCTGTTATGACAATGTTGCCAAAACATTTGTACACACATTTTTATGAAGAGATATGACTTAAATTTTCTTGGGTATGTATCTAAACAAGAAATTTGCTGGGTTATACAGTAAACATTATGTATAATATTTGGCATACTGCAAAATCATTTTCCATAGCAGCTGTATCATTTTATAATCTCACTAGCAGTATGTGAAAGTTCGAATTTTCCCATATCCTCGTGAACTCTTATTGTCCATCTTTTTTATTACAGCATCCTAGTGGGTGTGAAATGGTATATCATTGTGGTTTTGATTTGCATTTCCCTGACGATCAGTTATGTTGAGCATCTTTTCATGTGCTTATTGGTCATTTGTGTTTCTTCTTTGGAGAAATGTCTATTAGTATCCTTTGCCTATTCTTTGATTGGGTTATTTGTCTTTTTATTGTTGAGGCTTTTTAAAAAGATTTATTTTATTGTTTTCTCTTTTTTTTCGACAGAGACATAGCGAAGGGGGAGGACCCAGAGCAGTCTCCACAGTTGCATATCATTAATTGTGACATGGTTCCATTCCACACAGGGTTTTATTTTTTACATTTAATTTTTGACCCATTTAGAGTTTATCATGTTGTATAGTTATTTAAACCTCATGGTATCTCTTGCCAAATTACTTTTCAGATGAGTTTTATACTTCTGTTGAAAATTCATAAGAGCTTCTCTTTCTCACCCTTGCCAGTGTTTGTTTTATAATTTTTTTACTGACAATATTGCCCAGTGCTCTGCTCTATGCTTGGTTCCCTCATTTGTAAAATGGTAATATCTGATCTTGTTGTATAAAAACAATATAAAAAATGGTAGAACTCTGAGAGTGATAAACAGAAGTGTTATATAAGGAGTTATTTTTATTTTATAGTGCCTTACATGTAGCAAGATAATTACTGGCACTCAGTAATACTCAGTTGGCAAAAAGTAGGCAAAGTACTCATATACTGATAATTTGTTTTTGTGGCAGATTTTATTTACCTTAAAACTTTGTTACTTATTGATAATGTTGTTTATTTCTGCAGTTTGTGGAAGACTATGAACCTACCAAAGCTGACAGTTACAGAAAGAAAGTAGTTCTTGATGGGGAAGAAGTCCAGATAGATATTCTGGACACCGCTGGACAAGAGGACTACGCAGCTATTCGAGACAACTACTTCCGGAGTGGGGAAGGTTTTCTCCTCGTGTTCTCAATTACGGAACATGAATCGTTCACAGCAACTGCTGAATTCAGGTATGTTTGCAATAGCCTTAGCCTCCAGCAGGCTCTTGCCTTCCTTTCATATGGCTTGGCCCAGAAGGAATTTGGGACTGAGCGTACTAGTAGAGGGTTGAATTTGTAATGAGAATCTGTCTAAAGAATATTCTGGGACTTTGGATTTTGGCACATTGTAGTCTACCATTTGTTATAATTTCTTTTTACTTTCCTATTTTATAATTTCTGAATATAAATTATTATTATTTAAACTTTTATTTTTTTAAATTTATTTATTAATTTTTGACAGAGAGAGAGAGAGAGAGAGATACAGAAACAGAGAGAGAACTGAACTGGGGGAACTCCCCAGTTCAGCACATGGTTCTGCACGGGCCGGGGCCGGGATTCGATCCTCGGTCCCCGGTGCTGCAAAGTGAGCTCTCAACCCACTGAGCCATCCCGGCTTCCCCAATATAAATTATTTTAAGAACCTGTTGTCCCTCAAGAAGACAAAGCCATTCCAATTGTCAAAAACGTGTCATTTTCATGCAAATCCTGAAAGACAGTGATGGATAAGAGTTAACTTTATCTTTTTTTTAAAATAATTTTGCTGGAAAAGTAACAAGTTTGATCTGTTTTGAGATTTATGAAATATTGTCAACAGAGAAAAAGATGTGAGTCAGAGTGACTATTGCTTGCTACCTTAAGGTAGAAATAACCCAGCTTTGGAATCAGACAAACCTGGGTTAGAATCCCAGCCCTACCACTGACCAGTTTTGTGACCCTAGGCAAGTTTACTTTGCATTGAATATTCTGTTTCTTTTTCTGAAGATGTGCTTATTTGTTGATGAAATGAAATGAAATGACTCTTTATTCTAAATTCCGTAAGGGCAGAAATGGTAACCACCCTTCATTGTGTCGTATCCCTAGGTCTTTCCACATAGTCATGTGGTCCTTACACAGTGAGGGGAATCTTCACTGCTGTAACTCATTTGAAAGTGTGCAAGTTACAATATCGTAAATTTATTTTGCTATAAGGAAATAGTGAGCCACTAGGAATATTTCTGACAGGAATTCTAATGGGAAGGATAGCTTTTATTTTACCCCATATCCTTCCCATTTCTCTTACACAATTGCGTTTTTTACCTATCCTCCTTTTAAACATTGTCCAAATGACTTACTTTTTAAACCCTTTTTAAAAGATTAATTTTATTGTTAGAGAACGAGAGAGAGAGAGAGAGAGAGATAGAGAGAGAGATAAAAGGAAAGAGGGGAGGGCCCAGAGCAGTCTTCATAGTTGTACCTCATTAGTTGTGACATGGTTTCATTCCACATAGGATGTGGGACTGTGTGGGGCGGGAACCAAACATGGGCTAGGGCCAGGATTTGATCCCAGCCCTCAGAGTTACAAGGCAAGCGCTCAAGCTGCTGAGCTATCACGGCATCCCAGATGACTTTTTATTTTAAAAACCAGATCTAGGGTCTAACAGGGAACTAAAAAAGAAAAAAAAACACAGTAATTGTTTTTCATTCTTTAGCAAACTTGTCAGAAATTAAGGTGATCAACCCAAGGTGACAATGAGAAATATAAGCATCCCCCTGAGATTTGGAGGGAGCATCAATGAACCAGGGAGGCCTCAAGGGGGTGAATTCCGGTAAGCCAGTAGAGTGATGGAAAGTAAGAGGTAGTACTTTGCACTTCATAGTTGCAAGATTTCAAAGGCTGAGTATCAATTCCCTGGAACTGTAGTGTGTGTGCTGTGGTGATCAGTCAAATGACTAGGACTCCTTATGAGAAGTTATATTAATGTTTAGACTTCTGTGACATACCTAGAGATTTCTATTATGTGGATATAGCCCATATATTTATAATTGTGTTTCCAGCTACATAATCCTATTTTTAGTCTCCTTGAGGTAAAACAGGATAGATGCAGACACTACCTTATTTTCTTCCCTGTCCCGAGCCTTTTGATTTCCTGTTGCCCTTTGATTCCCCAAGAAAGGAAATGTTGGGCAGTAGAAGAATAATCTCTGGAGAATACAAGGTGTCATCATTATCTTGTCCTTCTGAATCATCCGTGCCCAGATAATATTCATGCATTCTCATGGAGATGGAGCAGAGTCTCATCCCATCTTGGGAGAAGAGTTCTGGTTGTTATGAGAGAAGAGGGATCCTTAGAAGGAAAAGGACAGACGATTAAAAGAAAAAGGAAGGGAAGTTAGTTCTTTTGACTTGAACTCTGACATTTAGAGACAAGTCGCAGAGCTGTCCAGGTTTCTCATATTATTGCAATCAGAAGAATGGAGGTAGGTTATCTGAGCCTTTGTGGTTAAACTCAGTCACTTTATGCCGGCTAGCAGTTTTGAAATATAGCATTTTCATATTTATCTTTCAAATGGAGAGATCACAATGTAAAACAAAATGTCAATACACTCATATCGAACCTTTTCCTGGACATATTCTGTCAACTAGAGCAATAGGTTTATTATAAGAGACTAGAACTTGGTACTCCCATTTTTGGATCAATATGTTTATTAATGAGGTGAATTTAGATGCCTTAGCAAGACTAATGAACCAGAAAGTTATCAGTTTTTTATTGTTTATAGTTTATATTGATCACATAACTTCCTAATGTAGTATGCTTTGACCCCTGTTGAAATGTACAGGATAGCAAAGCTACTTAGAAACAATTTTCAAGCACCTATTTGCTTCTTTTTCATTTTTCTTAAAATATTTGAGAGCTGGTACTTCAATTGACTATATGGAAAACCTCTTAAATATTTTTATTATTATGAATTGTCATCCTGAATCACATAAAAGTCAGTGCAAATCTTCACAAAATACATTTTTGAAGGGATTTCTTTTTGGAATGCATTGGAATATAGAAGTAGAAATGTCCCCACTGGATTAAAATAGTGCAAGTGGAATATTTAATTTTTTTATATTTGTTTTGGTTAATAGCTGTATATAGCTGATTATTTTTAGTAGAGGTAACATTGTGCTAAAGGCAGATTCTTGGGCGCCTGTCCAGACATTTACGGTACTTCTGTAGGACGACTGTGGGGCCTAGGAATAACAAGCGGCCAGGTCATTCTGAGAACCAGACTTTGGAAACCCTTGTCTCCTTTATGACAAGATCTAGGGAATACGTCCTTGGGATGCCCCAAGTGCAGTAATTTCTTCTTCTGTCTTTGGAAAGCCTTTCATTTGAGATGGCTTTATTTTTGATGTAATGCCTTAGGGAACAGATCCTCCGTGTTAAGGCTGAAGAAGATAAAATTCCATTGCTCGTGGTGGGAAACAAATCAGACTTGGAGGAGCGGAGGCAGGTGCCGGTGGAGGAGGCACGGAGTAAAGCGGAGGAGTGGGTTGTGCAGTACGTGGAGACATCGGCCAAGACACGGGCCAACGTGGACAAGGTGGGTGCTCTCTGCGTGTTTCTTGGAAACAGACTTGAGAAACAGCAGAACCTAGACATCTTGTCTGTTGTTTTTTTTTTTTTTAATTTATTTTTATTGTTTTTGATGGAGAGAGAGACAGAGAGAAGGGGGAGGGCCCAGAACAGTCTCCATAGTTGCACATCATCGGTTTTTCCACATAGTTTCATTCCACAGGTGGGCGGGGCTGCACAGGGCAGGAACTGGGCTGGGGTCTCACCCCGATAAGAACTGAACTGGGGGCACTCCCCAGTTCAGTATATGGGTCCGCATGGGCCGGGGCCGGGATTTGATCCTCTGTCCCAGGGGCTGCAAAGTGAATGCTTAACCCATTGAGCCAGCCTGGCTTCCCCTCGTCTGGTTTTAAGGGGACCATTTATGGAACCAAGGAGGACTGATTTTTTCAGAAGTCTGTGTCATAGTGAGAAGTACTGAAAGGGCTTGACCCTGGATATAAAGCAACTCAGACCCCTTCCACTTTGTCACCAGCCTTGTTAGAGTATGAGATGAGGCCATTGTTTGTGAAGACTGTGCTGGGAGGGTGGACATAAATTTAACATCTTTAAATAATGTCGTTTTGTTATAATGTTGCTGAGATGCCTAAGAACTTAATTCTTGTGTATGTTAATTAGCCTGTGGTGAAATTGGTTTCTTTGGTTTGCCTGCGGTCACAGAACATATCCATGACGGTAAGTGAGGCCTGACTGTAGCATCCCTGTGTACTCCTATCTGCCTTAACCTGTTGTTCTTTAGGCGCAGTGTAATTGTGCGCAGCTGCTTCCTGGTATGTCCCCTTAAGAAACAGCACATCTTGGTTTTTCTTTCATTGAGTTATGGTTAGATTTATTCTTTTCGTCTTATCATGTACAGGCGAGCGAAGGTGTTCTGTCTTGATAACTGAGTCTTGAAATATTTGCCTTCAGGAATCTACTCTCCAGGGATTGCTTTTCTCTCCCTTACTGATTCCCAGCGTGCTTTCTCATTCAAATCTCTGAAGTTAATGGAAGGGTGATATTGGTAATGATGAGCATTGACAGTTTGAAAATCCACTTACCAGTGATTGCTACTGTCAGGGCTTAAAAAAAAAAAAGAGGCTCAGAGTGGTTGTCACATGGCTAAAAGACGGCTTTCCCTGTGCCCTCACCTTGTTCATCAGCTCTTACTTCATGATTCATGCTCTTGTGAAATCTAAAGCGCAATTCAGTTGGACAGCCAAGCAGTGGATACATCTGTCTGCTTTGTGTCACGTGGCATCAGCATGAGTCCCCCAGATAGCTTCTTAGGTTTCTCTTTATGGAGAAACAGTTCTCCTTACTTGAAGAGGGAGAGATTTGTAATCAAACTTTACTTTAGTTTGAAAGGATGCAAAAGGAACACTAGTGTTTAGAATGTTGTCTTAGAAAGGGTTCACTTTAGAAGCACTTTGGCAGCACCTACACCCTAACTGTTTAGTTGTAGCTAGCAATGTAATAATGCATGTTCACTTGTCAGCCACTTTTTCTTTGTATTATTATATTATCTAATGTTGATTCTTGGGCTATTCCAAATATCTTTCTATTATACTGTTTTCTAGCTGTAGAAACACACAGAAAATCCAGACATATACTTCATTTTTAAAAAATCAGGAAGGGGGAAACCTGGATGGCTCAGTGGGTTAGGCACTCACTTTACAGCCCTGGGGACCGAGGATCAACTCCCGGCCCCGGCCCATGTGGACTCATATGCTGAACTGGGGAGTGCCCCCAGTTCAGTTCTCACTGGGGTGAGACCCCAGCCCAGTTCCTGCCCTGTGCAGCCCCGTGCCCACCTGTGGAGTGAAACTGTGTGGAAGAACCAATGGTGTGCAACTATGGAGACTGTTCTGGGCCCTCCCCCTTCTCTCTGTTTCTGACTCTGTATCTCTCTCTCTGTCAAAAACAATAAATAAATCTTAAAAAAAAAAAAATATCAGGAAGGCTGTCTGGGCGTGGAGCTGTTGACGTGTACTGTTGAGGGGCTGGAGGGTCTGTTGCATAGCAGCTTATCTCCCCTTCCTCCACTGGACCAGCTTGACCTGCCAAACAGGAACCGGCAGAAACTTATGACTGGCAGCATTGTATTCGTGTGTAAACAGTTGACTTGGAAAGGAGGTTGTTGATAAGATCAGCTGATGAGCAACTTTGTCATCATTTTAAGCTGGACATGCTCCATTGCCCGCCTCCTGCCTTTTGCTGTTAGAACAAAAAGAAGAACCTGTAACATTTGGAGCTCTTCGCATGGGAGGGGAGCTTTCCCCGAGAAGCTGGAGAAAAGGGGTGCTTAGGTCAGCCTGATCTGGTTTGGAGGGGCCCTTTCCTGGGGTCTGAGCTGGTGGTAAATGCATGTGAAGTCCCACACCCCGAAGGTTTGATCTTACTTTCTACTAGGAGGCATGTCTATGAGAATAAGCGGAGCTTGTTTTGTGAGACTGTCCAAAGACAAAAGCCTACACTCAAACGCCCCATTTCCAGCCTCCATCATTCTCTAGGAGAAATCGCAAATGCTTCTTTGTAGGAGGCATATTTTGTCTGCTTGAGAATAGATAGCATGTTGGCATGATTACTGGTACCAGAGGGTAAAACCCAAACTTTTGTGACAAATGATAATTCATATCTAAATAACACACTGGTTTTCAGAGGCCAAGTCTCAGCAGTTCTTGATAAAGTTCCTTTCAGTTGACATAGCAAGGAGTAGAGGAGAGGTTGCTCCTGAGAATTAGGGTAGGGGTGTACATGGGGAGGGGTAGCGTGCCAGCACATCTCTTTCCACCTTCCCCCAGTTTCATAGTGCAGGGGTCTTCATTTGTTTATGACTCATGCCTCCTTTCTCCCCGCCACGGTGTCCCCAAGACTGCTCTCATGGAGTTATGCTGGGACGCTGTCATGCGTAACGTTTCTACCTTTATAGGGGCCTAAGGATTAAATAAGGTATAGGTGTCATTATCATTCTTTTCTCATGGTTGGAAATGCTATTGTCAGCTCTCAACATGTGGAAGTGTCACAAACTGTTGTAGATCCATTCTATGCTGTTTTATCCTTCATCATACTTATCAGAAGAGATTTTATCATTTTTAATTAAGCTGTTTAATGATAGATACTAACAGTAGATGCTTCTGTTTTTAGGTGGAGCAGAGATGTTTATTTGGTAGAATTAAAGGAGTTTTTAATGTTAATCTTATTTCCTTAGACCTTTTGTTTTCAATGGCATGTGGTTTATAAGAATAAATTTGGCTTTATGCTTAGACTAATTGCTTCATTAAATCATTAAATAACTTTTTCTTCCCTGCTTTCATTTTTTCCTTCTTGCCCCAGGTGTTCTTTGATCTAATGAGAGAAATCAGAGCAAAGAAGTTGTCAGAAAACAAGGACAAGAATGGCAAGAAAAGCAGCAAGAACAAGAAAAGTTTTAAAGAAAGATGCTGCTTACTTTGAATGTCAAGGTGGTGGATGAAGTCACTTGCAGCTGAGGACATAGGGCGGGGTCGTTCAGAGAAGACTCTAGTCTACTTCTTGGTGTGGGCCCTGCTCACCCCAACTTCATTCACACAGACTTCTTTAAATGGGGAAAAATATTTGTGAATCAGAGGCTGGCAGAAGAAATAATCCCTTGATCTTGCGATGGACTAGCTACTTTGTCAGGATGTTTTGGAGTGCCCCTCTTCCTTCATTCCTCCTTCCCTCCCTGCCTCCCTCCCTCCTTTCCTCCCTTCCAGAAGTTTAAGTGCATATGTTGTGCCAGAGGTGGGGAATAGTGCAGCGTTCATGAAAATGAAAGAGGACTGTCACACTGTCTTTTTCATCCCACTAGTTTCATAACATTAGCATCGTTTGTTTTGAAATAAAAATGTCTTATTTGTTAGGTTTTGGGAGAAGGGGTGGGATAATAAGACTCCCAACTTAACAGTAATACTCAGCAAAAATTCATTAAACTCTAATGATGCAGAAAAATCCAGATTTTTTTTTTTGGGGGGTGGGGGGGATACTTTTCTTGGCAATACGCAGTAGATCTGAACCATAGCCAAAAGAATACATTTGAATTGGGACAAGGAGGTCAATACCAAGCTCATAAATCCTTCTCACATGAAAAATGAAAGTTGTATTTTTCGTATTTAGATATTGGCCAGTGATAATCTGTGTTGGCTGTTTTCCTCCTGTAGCGTCCTGATTTTTGTGTAGGAGTTTCTTTTTGAAAGACTGAGGACTCAAGAGTAGTATACTTTATAAATGATACACTTTTCTAATCAGATTTTTTAAAAATTGTCTCTAGATCCTCTTAGGCCCCCTCCTTCTCTCACTAGCATTCAACACATTCTGTCCTGCTCAGCTTCCCTGGGCATGCCGAGATGGGAGAACCTCTTCTTTTGTTCCTCTAAGTGTGACATGAGTTCTTCAGAAGAATGTGATGAGTTAAAATTGTATTCTAAAATCATGAAGCAGAGCCTATGCCAGATATTCTACCTCTCATAGAATGGCCGAGTCGTTCTAAATGTAAAACTAGAAGTGGGGAGGGAGAAGTCGTTGCCCCTTTCTCTCTGAGAATTGGCTGTTGTGTCTAATATTTTTTTTGAAGCAGCCATATAGTTAGGAAAAGATTTTTATTGATGAGATATTGTGAATCTTTCTTGAATCAGTATTCTAAATTCAGCAATCAGAAAATTTTCCATCAGGGAAAACATACTGTGATAAAAACCCAGTATTCACATTTTTTCCCCATTTTTCAGAAGTGACATTTTTACATGTAGGTGCCAAAAATGAATTGGGGTGGGGAGAGCAGGAACCTTTCAAATTTATGGTTACTATAGAAATTGTAGAAATTATGATCTGACTGGAAAACAATATTGTATCACCTCCCAAAGACTAATGGGCTTTTGAATTAAAAAAAAAAAACGGAGATAAATATACTTTTCCAGGATTTCAGCCTTTTTATTTTATCCTTTGTCATACACGTGAAATGCAAGCATTAAAGAAATTGACAGTAAGTTATTCATTGTTCTTGTTTGATGTTCGCCAATAACAGACAAACTTTATTTCAATTAATCCTTTGAATTGGGCTCTGGGAAATAAAATTGTAAAATAAACAGTAATTTTAACTTCATCTTTCCTTTGGGAGAGGTGACTAGCCTTCTTAAAATTGAAAAAATCAAAGGTAACCACACTTGGATTTTTGAAACAACCTAGTTCTTTTCATCCTAGTTTGCCACCTGTTTCATATCAGTTCTGGTCAAGACTAGGTAGGTTTGGAATATGTACAGATAAATTAAAGATGATATGAATTGTTTCATGCTATGGAAATTACTCTTGGTATACACTATTAGTAATGTCTAAAGTTATATTTAACTGAATTGCAATCAAATGGATCTTTCTAACAAAATACTTTATATGTATGACAGTCTTTTCCATAGAAAAACAAGGGAGAAATGTTATTTATAAATTTGAAACATAGATGCTTGCTAAATGATTAACTATTGTGTACATAGCCTAGCATTATTTTTCTAAAGTATTCTAGACATATGTGAGCACCTACTTGGTGTTGGGCTGTATTCCAGGTTCTGGGATATGATGTTGAAAAAGATAGGCAAGCTCTCTTCTCCCCTAGAGCTAATGCTGTAGTGAGGAAAGAGACACATAAATGAAAATATTAGGGTAAGTGCTTTGATAAAAATAAAACTGGGTAACAGGATAGGAATTGTTTTGGGACAGTAGAGCTGCTTTCAGTTGGATAGTCAAGCTTCTCTGAGGGGGCGATATTTAAACAGGCTTCGCGTCCTAACGGAGCCAGCCGTGGGAGGAGCGTGGTTTGTGGGTGTGGTGAGCTTGCCAGGTGGGAGAACAGCTGGTCCAAAGGCCCTAAGGTGCTCAGGACCCTACTGACCGGCAGGTGGCTGGATAATGAGGGAGAGGCTGAGTAGAAGATGGAATGGTCTGTGATTACGTAAGGTGATGTAGGGGGCAATGTCTAGATCTGTGATTTTTCTGCAAGTCCCCTATTTCATCAAATCCCCTATTTCATCAAATCTAAGACACCATGGATCATAAGACATCATCATAATTTATATACCACTAAGAAAAACCTGCTAATTAAATGAGTCCATCCTGATTTCAATGATATAAAAATGTGGGGAAAATGTATGTTTTAGATTAGGTGAATTATAACAAATTTAAAGTAAATGACAACTGAAATATAAAATTCCCCTCTGGTCTAGAAGTGACAATAAAATGCCATGGAAGCTTCACAGTGGATAAGTATTAACTGTGAACAGATACTAATATATATAATTAGTGTTATAATAGTAAATTTGACTTTGATATTTTTATTTTGAATTCATTACATTAATCAAAATTGAAACTGCACGTGCTTTAAAATTCCAGTGCTCAGACATGCTTACAATGGAAGCTATTTTGTCTTGCTCTTCCCCAGCCCAGCCCTGTTTCTCAGAAGCCATCTAACCATTTCTGCTCCCAGGTCATTTGCTAGGCACTCCTGTATTTCTGAACACTACTTTTATGCCCGCATTTCTTGAATTTCCATCTCCCGGTGACAGCTTGCTGTAGGAGATGAGGACTTAGCTCACTTGTTTTCCTCACTCCCATTCCCATTTTGATAGTAATGTCAGCTTTAATTCCTCTCTTGGTGGCTGTTGTACCTTTTAAAACTATATATTTAAACTTCTGTTTATTATTTGATCACCTCTTGACAGTGTCTCCTGGCTCCCCGCTCTGGAAGGTGAGACTCTTAACACTCCTGCCCAGTATCTTGACCTCACCTCCCAGCTTTTGTCGGCTCTTCTTTCTCTGTTACACCTTTTACATTATCCAGGTAGACAGCATGAATATCCCATTCCGTGACCATAATTCAGGCTCTCCTGCTTTATCCATGGGTTAATTCTAAAGGCTGAATACCAGTTCAACAATGATTTGATTATTATGACGTAGGTAAGTACGATATCTCTGAGCCAAGCACCTTGTGGTGAGTGTAAGTCTTTCACACTGCAGTTCTCACATGTTTTCTGAGCTGTGATTGCTTTTTTCTTATTTAGGGCATAATTATATAATTATGTGCTCTTTTCCCTGATGCTGCTTTCTTTCTTTTTTTTTTCTGTTGCTTCCGTTTTTCTGAAGACATCCCAGTTAGAGCTCACTGACTGCCTGATCTAATTCAGACTGGTTGCTTTCTAGGTCTGCTCAGTTGCTGTACTGAGGTTTGTGTTCTTTGGACACTTGGGTTAATTCCAGTCTCACATCTTTCTCTCCTGGTTTTTGCCCTCATATTGCTGGAGTACATTTTTCAGAAAGTGTTCGCTAGTGGTAAACGTAGTCACTTTATATGCATCACAGTATTGTTAACGCTTGCCCTTTATTTGATTGCTAGTTTGGCTTAGAATAGAATTCTGGGTTCAAAATAATTTTTTCTTAGCTCTTGGGAGGCTTTGCTTCATTGTCTTTAAGCATCTACTGTTGCTCTTAAAACTGGTGTTACTCTGTTTGTATCCCTTTGTAATAGATACACTGCTTTCCTCCCTCTGGAGTCATAGAGGATCTTCTCTGTCTTCATAGTGTCTGAAATTGTGATAGATCTAAATGTGAGTTCTTTGTATTTACCCTGCCTTGCACTCGGTAGAGACTTCCAATGAACACTTTCCTCTCTTCAGCTCTAGATACATTTCTGATTCCTATGATTAATTCTGTTTGCTTTTCTTCCCAGAACTCCCATTACAACTTTTTGTCCTAGATCAGGGGTGTCAAACTGGCGGCCCGCGGGCCACATGTGGCCCCTGAGGTTATTTTTTGTGGCCCACGATGCTCTGAAATAAAATGAAAATAGAAAAAATTGTTATGAAGAAAATAGCGCTTAGGGGAGATCGAGGCAATACTGTACACACAATTCCCTCGTTAACCCTTTAACTACTGAAGACGAGTATACACGTGGCCCAGTGCCTTTCCTGGGGGCCTGTGGGCGTGTATAAACGCGCTGACTCAGTTCC